>CM050168.1:220973475-221250975 GCA_027410445.1 Discoglossus pictus | reverse complement strand
CAATCGCAAAACGCAAATGAAGGACAATGTCCTACATTTGCTAGAGTGGATCCGCAAGGGCACTAGAAGACCTTACGTATGCTCCCCAAAATGACCCCACTGCTCCTAACACCCCCCCCCCCCCCCCCCCCCCCACACTCCTAAATGAAACCACCATGATGCAGGGTCTCCACATTAAACCCAAAATTCAAATTCCACGCCACGGGTCCTTAGAGGGCTTGCGGCAACTAACATTAACCCCCCCATGTCCCCCGCAGTGTCCACTCATTAACCCTTGAGGCAGGGGTCCGGATCAGGACCCATGCTGCATTTAAGAATTACAATTTTGTGCTGCTGGTACTGAATGAACCTTAAAGGTCCTTAAAGGACCCAAGATAAATAAAAAATTAACCCATGCCGCGGGGGTACTATAAGTCTCCCCCCGGCACCTAAAATTAATCCCATCACTCATGGGGGTCAATATAGACTGTCATGAGACAATAATTAACTCCCATTTGGGGTCTTTAACCCCTATATTAACACTAAGTTCCATGTGGGTCCTCCAGGACCTTCATGACACAAAGTCTAAGCACTACACTACACTATTAAACCTAACTTTACCCATTAAACCTAACTATACCCCATTAACCCTAACTGTACCTATTTAACTATCTAGTCCTATTCAATCCTAACTGTACCTATTTAACCCTAATTCGGCCTATTTAACCCTAACTGTACCTAATTAACCATATCTAGTCCTATGTAACCCTAACTGTACCTATTTAACCCTAACTGGGCCTATTTAACCCCAAATGTACCCAGTAAACCCCTATCCTATAAACCCCCTCCCACCCTACCTAACCCCTACACAACCTACCCAACTCCTACCCTACCCTATTAACCCCTACACTACCTACCTAATTAACCCCCCTAATAAAATCCCCAACACCCCACTAATCACAAAAATAAAAAAAGACTAATTACAGAAAATAATAAAACCTAGTTCACAGAAAATAACAAAAGACCATTACAAAAAAAAGCTAGATTACAGAAAATAAAAACACCCCATTACTTACAGAAAATAAAAAATAATGTACTCACATAAAATAATAAACATACAACCTAAAATAAACACATCACTATTACAATACAAATAAAAACCTACACCAGCAATAATATAAAGGGTAAATTAGACCACTTACCTTGCCCAAATGCCCCATCCAGAGATTTTGGTCTTCTGTGCTTCGTCCCAGGCAAGGGCCCAATCCAAAAAATGTCCACTGGTCCGGCACACCTACAATAAAAAGAAAGAGTACAATTAATACAAAAATAAATACAACATGTAAGATTATGTAGACCTAATAGGCCACTCACCTGTCCAAAATGGCCATCCAGCGATGCCCCTGTCCTCCTCAAAGTCGTCTCCGGCAGGGCCCCTTGAAAAATAACCCGACGTTCTAAAAAAATCAAACGGAGCTCCTCCCTTGAGGAGCTCCCCACCGCAAATGATGGTTCTCGCGCATGTTCAGATAGTAAAATTTAAAAAGCCTTCTGATTGGCTGAAATACCTGTCAATCATATGTCAGTGAATCAGAAGGTGCCTTGGTGTGAGCCAATCAAAATATACACCCCTATACCCCATTCAGAATGGGATACCCCTGCAGCAGGGTTTCATATAGGGAGCTTGCGGGAGCACCAGCAGGTTTCATTGACATTATGATGACAGTCTCATTTCCTATTGGCTTATAGTAATCAGTAGCTACGGGCTTGCATTTGCAAGCCCGGCTCTGCTTACTTTGCAAACCTGGGATTCAGATTTCGGATCTCGGGCAGCAAGTTTTGGCCTTGGCTAATTTAATAGCTTTGGAAACGCAGGGGAACAAGAGCCCGCAACTCAATCGCAGACATGTGGCCATCGGAGAGCGAGTTGAAAGGCCAGAATTGAATTAGGCCCATAGTGCTTTCCCCAAAGCACCTTAAAAGATTAAAAAGTCACAAAGCTAAAGTATTTGGGAGAGTACTATTTGGGAGTATAAAGGAGAGTAATAGATGTTTTGTGCCTGTTAAGGTAGAAGGTGATAAGCTTCTTTAAACAGATGTGGTTGTAATGAGTTTTTAAAGTTTTCAAGGTGTTTTATACAGGTTTGTATGTATATGTCTATATATATATATATATATATATATATATATATATATATATATATATATATATATATATATATATATATAAAAATATATAGTATATTATATAACAAAGTAATTCCACAATACGCCTACCCTGGAACAGAGATTATCAGAAGCAGAAACATCAGAGACACAATTCGATCACTACCCTCCACCTGCTCAGCAGGTGAACTTTCTGGACACTAACATAACCATCACCAATATACGTATAGGTACCAATATACGTAGAGGCTTTAACTGATTTACAGGGTAATATATAGAGACATATATTTTTTTCTCATATGTTCCTTGCAAAACTTGGACCCTATTCAATTAAGCAATTGTAATTTCTGGAGCCCGTAGTGTAGCTCATAAACTAATTTGCTATTTAATTGGTGTATTTTAGCTACCCGCAAATGATCTGCAGGTTACAGGCTGAAAATCCCTGCGGTTGTCAAAAGCATAACTCCAACCCATCTAAGAATTTGATGTTATAAATGTTATAATCGCAAATTGCTATTCAATTCCTACAATTCCTCAAGCCTGCAATCGTTTCCACACCCGTTAATGGCAAATGTAGAAGAAAATTCTACGTGTACCAAGTAGGACTTGCAAGGGGGTTAACCACTTGATTGTAGCACTGTAAATGCTAATAAAAAAACAATACTGCACTTTAAAAGACGGTGAAAGCGATGAAAGACATTAGAATTATTGCACAACGGTCTCAAGCTCGCAAATCTGTAATCACATTTTTTTTTTAAGGTTTAATTTTCGTGTTTTATCAATCTCGGTAATCAAGGAGTTAATACATATCAGGCCACCCACATGGACTAGACCAGTATCGTCATTCATTTTTATTATTTTGTACACTGCCGGATTGTGAGTCTGAGTTCTAAATGCTAATTGATTGACGTTTAACCTCCATGTTTTACTGATGTCATGATGTCTGTCTCATTTACTATTGGCTGTTTCTAAATCAGTAGTTACGGCCTTGGTTAACTGATCATGATCATGCTGTCTGTCCAATAAAAAAGGTATCATTTTATACTGTAATACTAAGATTTTTCAGCTGAAGTACAGGACTCTCTATCCACTCAGTGCCTGGCACTTTAAACTAAAACATCTCTATCTAATTAGTTTTATATATATTTATATATACAGTGCACATATACAATGCATATATGTCTGCCTTGGTGACTTTTTGACTAGGAGTGCTGCAGACTAAGATAAATTCAGGTTATTAGTTGGAGTAAAAAGAAGAAACCATCATCCTATGAAATTATAATGAACATGACTCGGTAGAACCTACATAAATGAGAAATGCTGTCTGGTCCATGAATGTGCTCTGTGTGTTTAATGTGCTGCCTGCAGGAGTGTAAGGAGCTCACAGTGCAGCAGATCCCCTATGAGGAGGGTGTAACTACATGAGGTCACTGTATCACCAGGGCATCACCAGGGTATCACCCAGTGCAGCATGCTCAGCTCCACAAGGTAAACATGAAATGCTGCTGTATGGAAGATGTAATGTGTGCACATACCACCAGCCTTCTGATTTATCACTGAGGAGAGAAGGGGTGTGCACAAAACATCAGAGGGAACAAGAGAGCTTGTCTCCACATCCCCAGCTTTATGGCATTATTGAGCAATTTCTAGGTGAAGTTCTCTTTATCCCTGCAGTACCCAGCAGGCTGCCAGCTACTTTACACATGTGCCATTTCTGGTCCTGCAGATAAGGTGACCCCATGGAGGGGCTTTGCTGGGGGTGATGCTCTCACTGCTTCTGCAGAAAGATTTGAAATGGGGATGGGAGAGGAGACTGAAGGTCCATGCTAGGGATGGGGTGCAGTCTGCAGCATTGGCTGGGAGCTGTGTATACTGTGTGGTATACTGTCTGATGCTGCTGTCTCCTGGAGCAGAGGACTTTCATACAGCAGCAGGGTGACTGGGACAAATAGAATGGCAAAGGATGTCTTCTGAGGTGGAAACTGAAGCAGCTGCTGAGACCCCTGAACAGACCCCAGGTGAAGAGATAACTACCCCAGAGAGAGAGGAGGTGAGAAATGAAGGTCATTTACACTCTATATGCAATACAGCATGTGGGGTACAATTAATCACCTACTATATATATATATATATATATATATATATATATATACATACAGCATGTGTGGTTCAATACATCACCTAATATATACATTTATATATACAGCATCTGTGGTACAATTCATCACCTACTATATATACAGCATGTGTAGTACAATTCGCCACCTAATATATATATGCAGCATGTGTGGTTCAATTTATGACCAACTATATATACACAGCGTGAGTGGTGCAATTCATCATTTACTATATATATATATATATATATATATATATATATATATATATATATAAAATGAAGTGAGACATGTATGTCAATATTATTGAATACAGAAAGTAATGTCTATAGTATATATTAAAAATAATATATTAGCAGGTCCCAACTCTAAATATTAAAAGCACTGTGGAGAATACAACAGTGAGTGTTTTTGTGGACATCCTATGAAATATGCATCATTGCAAATCACATTGTAGATGCCTGTAACTAAACACACTGCATTGTTGGCTGTTGCAGCTGAACAAGGGTTAAGGTAATTGCACTCCTAAGCTCCCAGATCTGAGCTCCACAAGCTGCATTGCTTTGCATTTCCTTATTGCTGCTGTGAACACTGCCCTACAGATGAGATCTTAAACACCAATGTGCAGCTATGAGATAAGGCAAACACCCAGGGGAATACTACTGAGCAGCAAATTACACACAGCCTTCCACTGGAAAATCAAGGGGATGTGTTCAGTTCAGAGCCACACAGCTTCTATTTATTTCCTGCAGGATGCTATACATGGCTACACTATACAGCAGGACTAAGTATGACCACAGCCCTGAGTGCTGTGCCAAACCCTTTACTCAATACACTTTATATATATATATATATACAATTTGTAATAATGTCTGGTTTGTAATAGCAATGTGTTTCTCTCCTCTCTGGAGGAGAAGAGGTTAAATAAAGTCCCATGCTAAAGCTCAAATATACCTCCAGGTCCTACACTGTAATCATTAATCTATACCACGTGTAATGCATTTAATGATTTCTGCTTTTCACTCTAGTAGAGATAAACGTACTGACAAATTCTGCAAGCAACTAATAAAGAGAATGATTGGGGTACAGATGTTTACAGCAGTATACTCTCTCATATGTAATAGATAACACACACACATATATATATATATATTTATATATTGTGTATATATATATTGTTGTTGTTCAGTTGATCAGTCGTGTCCGACTTTCCGTGACCCTCTAGACCACAGCACGCCAAGCACATCTTGTCTCTGGTTGCTTATCCATAAGGTTATCTTAGCAAAGATATTGGAGTGGGTTACCAGTTCCGTAATTTGTCTGATCTCTCCGCTATGACTTGCCCATCTTGGGTGACCCCACATGGTACAGCTGACAGCTTCACTGAGGTACACATGCCCCTTCACCACGACAAGGTAGCAATTGAGATGGGGATATGTATATATATATATATATATATATATATATATATATATATATATATATATATATATATACAAAAAATAAGTTAATTGTGTATCTAGTTGAACTTCTGGTTTATAAAGTAGGTAGATTTTGCAACACACACTTTCATACAATTAAATTACAAATAGTTGATTATAAAAAGTCACTGTGTTATATATCAAATACAATATTCTTAAGGCAAGCAGCCTGATCTAATTTTTCGGACCCCTTTAAAATCCTTTTTTTATGTTTTTATATTGTGTCTTTAGATCCTTGGTGCTTATCTTCAGTTTCTTTTTTCTTAGTGCTGTAAAATAGACAAGGAGAAAAGAGGCTCCTCTATGGTAGTGAGTTTTGCAAATGAGGAAAATTCTTTAATAAGCGCCAAGGATCTAAAGACATAATGTAAATATAAATATATATATATATATATATATATATATATATATATATATATATATATATATATTACCATGTGCAGAAATTAAATAAAGTGTACATTTACAATTCAATTTATTAAGATAATTTATTATTTTAGTTACAATTTTTGTAAAATAAACACTATATACCTATAAATTGAAATACATAGTGTACAAGTATAACTGCACAGTAAACTGTGCTTTTAAATTACATATGATTCCTATATTTATTTCACCAAAGCCCTGATCACGATAACAATCCATCATGTATCAAATTAGAATTATTTAAATGATTATGAGAAATTAAATGTGGCAGACAAATAACATATTCATTTTTGAAGTTTCATGATTACAAATCATTTTTAGGAATGAAACAAGATTTCTGGTTGATATCGCATAAAATGGAGTTGTTTATTAGTAGAAAGTAAATATAAACCAAACATTTAGTGTATATTAAGTTATTACAGTAAAATCCCGGTTATCCGTCACCTAACCAACCAGCACTCTCAAGCAACTGGCACCGGCATCATTTCCCCATTGTACAGAAACTCCTGCTAAACCGGCATAAGCAGCACTATCCGGCAGTTCGAGACTGCCAAAAAAAATACTAACTTTTTTTCTAAATGTTTTTTTTGGGCAGTGTACAAACCCCACTTTTAATGAGCAGTGGAGAGCTGTTATCACTATCATAGTGTAGATGTTAGTCAGGGAATCAATATTAGAAATCTATTCATAGTGCTGAAGTTCTGCATAATTCAAGATCAAAAGCTATGTAGGATGTACTGTTGTTGTTATGTCCGACTCTCTATGACCCTATGGGCAGCAGCACGCCAGGCACATCTTTCTTAATATCTGATGCTTATCCATATGGTTTTCTTGGCAAAGATACCTGAGTGGACAGTTCTTTCTCCTGTGGACCGCAATTACTATTACCTGCCCATCTTAGGTGACCCTACATTGTATAGCTCACAGCTTCATTAAGATACACAAGCACCTTCACCGCGACAAGGTAGCGATCTAGAAGAGGATAGGATGCATTACTATACATTTATTAGGTCATAAGCACATAAAACAAAATGTTATTAAGGTGCTCATTGTCACCTGGCACAGAGATTTCCATGTGCTGTCATTTTGGATTTTGTAATGATGCTTTCATAGCAGTGGGGGTAATGTACCCTTTATATATAATATTCACAATACATTGCTGTTAAAAGGCTGTCTGTAACTGACTTGTCCAAGTCATTGATGGTTGGTGTCGTGCTAATTTCCAGGATTTCTTGTGGTCTGGTGGGTCAATCAGATGCTCAGTCATTTTTGATTTATTACATGGCCTTTGGCACGACTAGCCTGAATATCTGCCTGGCTCCAGCCTGGAGGTGTACAAGTGTGTTCTATCTTGGCACAGAGAATGCTGTTCCTGGGTGGATTTACTTAGTAATGGAAATCCCCACCTATTACAGTACATTAATTAATGTATCACCTGCCAGGATTTTTTCCCCCTCCAGACTTAGTATATCACTCTTTTTTCCTCACAAAACTCTTTCCTTATTATATGAACAGTTATTTCCCAATAGTGTATGGTTACCTCTTGCCCACAGTGGCATTACCATTTTTGCTAAATATACTGCAAAAGGGTAAGTGTTGCCATTTTAAGAAATCAGGTCCTACATATGTGTTGATTTTCCACAAGTAAAATAGGTATAGCCTGTCTCTTGCCTCAACAAAAGCTGAGGGAAACCATTAAAGGATAGATGCTGAGATAAGTTCATGAAGGTGTCTGGTAAAGATAAGTAGAAGATGAGTGGAATCTAGGAGTTAATAGCTTTCTTATGTAATATTGCCATATGTTTAGTTATACAACATATGGAAGAACTGTCCAGGTGAAGTGGTAGAGGTTAATTAATTCAAAAGTGTTTTGGATCTACTGAAGTATATCACATTTTATAATTGTCGAACTATGAGACGTCATCATGCTTTCAGTGGTGCCTACAACTTCTGCGTTTATCACCTGCTAGGTTCGCATAGCGAGGCGAGCCATTAAGGCACTAAAACTTGCAGCACTAAGGTGATGAGCGCCAAAGGTGCTCATTGCCAGCGAGCCTCGCATAGCGAGGCGAGCAGTTGCCATTAAAAGTCGCAGCACTTAGGAGATGAGCGCCAAAGGCACTCATCACCTGCAAGCCTTGCGAAGCAAGGCAAGCAGTGGAGGCAATGAAACATGCGACCAAACAAAATGAAAACAAGGCTACACGACCCTGGACCATGCAAAACACTGCCAATCGCGTACCACTTTCACCCAGGAACGTACGAGGTACGAAATACACTATTACAAAGGATGGAAAATGCTTGCGAACCGCCTAGCACATAGACAAACAATGCTTTTTTACAACCCTAACTTGCAAGTAACAACATTAAGCATCTAAAGTAGCGATTTACACAAATAAACCAACGGTTTGCCCTCGTTCACGCAGCCTATTTCTAAGCACATTCATAAAACTATCTCCTCAGGGCAGCAATACTCCAACTGGACATTATATGCTGCAGCACAATAAAAAGAGATTGTTACCTCTTCAGGCTATTGATTGTTACACATATTAATTACAAAAAAGTAAACAATATTAATTTATTATTCAATTAATTCATTAATTAGGGCCTCATTCAAATGGGATTTGGCCAATTGAATAGGACTCTTTTTAAGCACATAGCATATTTTTTTACAGAAGTTTTTAGTTAGCAAAAGCAAGGTCTTCACTAACTTAAAACTGTAAAAAAAAATGCTCTGTGCTTATTTAGAGCCCTATTCACCTGGCCAAATCGCAATTGAATAAGGCCCTTAGTATTTAAAAACATGTAGAGTGGAGCCTAAGGACACGCCCAAGGACACTCTTTAGAGTATAAAAAGCTTAACATTGTGTGCCAAACAGCATTGCCATGGCTTCAAATTTTATTGACCGTCATTTTTTGATGGGCAAGTCACTAGTCTGAATATAAAAGTCCAGCCATTAAATAGTATTTGAGGTTTAAAACAAGTTTAAAGAAAATGTGAAATCGACATTAACCACAATATTATTTTCTGTAATTATATGGTTTGTTACATTTTGTTGGGGCTTATGTTTATCCACACAGTTAACATGTGGCCAGTACAGAAAATCTATTAATTACAGATAGGATCATTCAGTATCATAGTGTAATGTGTTATTTTATAACAGATATTAGAAACATGTTCTTCATAACCCTATCTCTCTTTTTGTTTGTGTGCATTGGATGGTACACGTTTAAAGCTTTGTATTGCATCCCCTTCTTTATGCTACCTTGTTGTGGTGAAGGGGCTTGTGTACCTCAGTGAAGCTGTGAGCTATACCATGCAGGGTCACCCAAGATGGGCAGGTCATAGCAGAGAGGTCAGATAAATTGCTGTCTAAATGGGCAGGTTATAGCAGAGAGGTCAGACAAATTGCAGTCCACTGGAGAAGGAAGTGGCAACCCACTCCAGTATGTTTGCCAAGAAAATGATATGGATAGGCACAACCAGAAAAACAGACAGATGTACCTGGCATGCTGCGGTCCATATGGTCAACGAGAGTCGGACGTGACTGAAGGACTGAACAACAACAAATTTGTGTTGAACACATGGAAATACCAATTTTTTATTAATGCCATTAGTAAGTAATTTATTAATAACTGAGGTCATAAATTAACTGGCATCTTTTGGTTTTTAAAGAGTTAACAGGCAAATGTCCATTGATTATAAATGAGTATTCATTTTATGCCATAAATAACCCTCATTAACAAGAAATGTCAAGCCCTCTAAATTCAGCACCGCAGACCTGCATAATAGTGCAGCTGAATAGGATACAAAAGGGATCAAATAAAAAAAAACAGGTAAACTGTGATGTCAAAGCAAAATCAATAAGATTTTATTAGTTCAATGCACCAGGGAGGCATTTGGGACCCAAATGAGAAATTGATCTCAATATTAGTGTGAAATCAATAGTGCAACGTGGTAGGCTGATGTCTGTGTGTGTGCGTTGTCACTTCCAGCAATGCTGTGCTATGCAAGGATCACCCAGCGTCCCTAAGGAGATCTGCTGACCTCTACAGGCAAACAGTGTGCATGTTATGTTAGCACAGAACATGGTCAGTGCATGTCAGCATTATCAGTGGGCTTCCGCCTCACCACAGGGATGTAATGCACCTCACTCGTTCTGCCCCATTGATTTGGCATTGGGCCACTCATCCACAATAGATTAACTTGCAAGAGCAATATTTATAAGGATTACCAAGCAGTGTATTACCCAAATATTTTCACCTTGCAAGATATCACCCAGTAAGGTATTCAGCTTCAGTAACATTACTCTGCACAATGTTGTTTGAGGCATTTAGAAAATAGAGGATTTTAGCAGATACCCTTGCTATTGGTTTGTAAGAATAGGATTCACTGGCGCTGTTGCTGTATACGGGTATTTTAATGGGTACCAGCACCAAAGGTGTAAAAGCAATAGTGTAGTGGCTATTTTTCACAATAAATGTGTTAATGTCTGTAGTCATCATGCAAATCCAAATATTACAATATTTCATATTTCTTCACAATTACTTAACTGTAATATTGTAAAGATGCTTAAAGGGACATGGAATGTATCAATACTGCTCTACATCACTGAGCCCTGAAAAACAACAGAAATAACTTCAAGAATTTGTACAATTGATGCATATTTCACAGTCTTCTACAATGATAAAACCCAGTTAATCCTCAAGTAGTTCTATCTAATAGCTTTGTGAACCTTCCTAGACTTGGCAGGTTCTGCATGAAGTACAAATCACCAGCACAATCTACTGGCAATACACTCGGTTTATTACACCGAAAAAGAAAAATTGTCAAATGGAAGCATTGGTCCTTTCAGTTAATTCTCTATTTCTTGTTAAAGCAAGTCTTTAGGTATCAAATACTAAACAATTTAAGCTGAACTAAGTTTTTCAGCAGCAAACTCACCTTTAACTCCTTCCCGACTCCAATAGTCAATAGAAAAGACCAAACATAGAACCTTCTACACATAAATACAGTATACTAAAATTAAGAGTTTCTCAAAATACTTTTGAAATCATGGGTTACACAGATGCCAATGTTGTTAATCATATATATAGTTGTCGTAATTGCGATTTGTTTGTAATGCAATGTTAAAAATTACCGACTTGCGCATGCGCAATGAGCTCATTACGAGGCCCGAAAGTTACGGGTTTGCCGAGGTCTGCAATGAGTGCCGAAAATGTTTTCAAACCCGTAAATGGCAAAAGGAGCACAGGGAAGGGAGGGGGGAGAAAGACACAGGGGAGTGAGAAAAGACACACAGGGGAGGGAGTGGGGGGAAAGAGACACAAAGGAGGGAGAGCAAAGTTATGGGCTTGCGCATGCACGCAGCGCATGTCGTGGCCTGTAATGAGAGGCAAAGCAGCTCATTGCGGGGCCCCCGATGAGCGCCAAACGTGTTGATCGTGAGGCCAGTAAAGTAGAGGGGGAAAGGCTCGCAATGACCGCCAAAGGCGCTCATTGCGAGGCTCGTGATGAGCGCCAGGCCTGCAAGATAGAGGGGGGAGGAGCCACGTATTGTGTGGCAAACAACAGCATTGCGAGGCTTCAATTTTTTTTGACGGACATGTTGCTAGTTTGTTACATATTGAACGTGAACCACCATGTTTGAACTGGGCCTCTCGGCTACAAGATTCACTATACTAGTGGTACCATGTTCAGCTCTGGGCATATTCACTGATGTACTGGGCCGTAATACTGCATTATATTTGTTTGTAACAGCGTGCTATAGTGTTACATTCTTTTTATACATGCACTATATTTGTATGTATTTATTATAAGTAGTTTTGTATTAATTCAAGGTATACTGTGGGACCTGGTCAATGGAGGTGTACTCATATTATTTTTTGAATCAGATCTAAGAGGTCCGTTGTGGAGCTGACACAATGCTTCAAACAGGACATTTTATCACTGAAGGTCTCCTGTGGAAAGATTCAAACAACTAGCTACTAACCAGTCATTTATAATGCAACAGCTCAGCGTGATTATGTTAACTTGTGCTCCTGATCTAGCGATCTTAATATTACCAGGCAATAGTGTTTAATGGCACCACTGTTTAATTCGTTTTTGCTAATATGTTTAGTTACCATTGTATTTTCCCTATAAATATGCTGCACCCTGTTCAATAAAGTAAATATTCTGGTTAAGACATAATTGGTAGAAATATGTTCCCGACTGCTGGGATTTCTATGCTGCGCCTGCGGCTATCTACGTTATAGTGGCAGTTCAATGTGGGATCAATACAGCCAGGCTTTGTAGAACATTGGTGGCACTATGAAACTGATTCACCGAGAGTGCTTCCCTCCTTTCAGGATAATGGAATGGATTGCCTCCAAAGAAGCTGCCTTGGAGTCAGCCTACCTTCAGATGTTCCTGCAATACCTATACTATTGAGATATGTCTTTAGGTCAGATTTGTATGGAACTCAGGTCTCTGAATAATAATAATAATAATAATAATAATACCTCTGTACTGTAATAATAAGTTTTAATTCAAACATACAGAACAAAAAAAAAAAACTCATAAAAAAGCCTTGAAAGCCCATTCTTAAATAGGGGTCATCTGTAAGTTAGTTCGTCTGTAACCCGGGGACCTCCTGTAGTTATTACCAGCAGCAGATGAGAAGTGGTCTAGATGTGTCATGCACTCACCAGTAGTTGCAAGATTTTATTGGAGGTGGTATGGAGGATGACGGCACTCCCCAGTGGGAGATTGGAAGTGGCACAGAGGATGCTGCCTCTCCCAGCAAGAGAAGGGAGGCAACACTCCCCAGCAGAAGCAGAATTGCATGGGAGGAGGCATGGAGGATGTCAGTGTTCCTCAACAGCAAATGGGAGGTGACATGGCAGATGTTAAAACTTACCAAATCTAGATAGGAGGTGGCCTAGTTGAGTCAGGCAGTTTCCAGAAGCAACAGGAATTTATGGAAAGTGACAAGGAGGGTGGCTGTGCTTACCAGTAGCAGAAGGGAAGGATTGCAGTTGACAATAGTGCTCCCCAGCAGCAGAAAGAAAGTGATGCGGGGGAAGTGCATTCACCACAAAAGTTTTAGCTCTTTAACAGGGATCACATGGAGAAAGTAGAGTCCCCACAGCAAAAACTCAGCTTGAGTTTAAGAGGCATTATGGTTGGAATTAATCTTCCTCAAGAGAATATTGGAAGTGAGGCAGGTGGAGTTTCTTCCCAAAAGACAGGGACTTGAGTCAGCGGGTGAGCTAGGAGAGGCACCCGATGATTAAAAGTATGACCTATGGCAGCATAATTTTAAGGCAAAGAACAGCCAGGATTCATCCCCTGCAACTTAACATTTCATGAACTACCAATGGAGCACCAACTGACTGTGGTACAACTAAGGCCCAGTTCTTGCACTTGCATCCGGACTGAGAAGAGGGGCACAGGCTTTCTTCCCAGTAACTAAGACACTCTGTGCCAAGGATGCACTGCTCTTGCTCCAAACGTATCACTGGAAGCATACTTGATAAAGTCTGGAACTCATTGGCCCAAACATGCATGGCAGCAGACCCATTGTGGGTCTTACTCCACAAATGTTCTTTTAAAAGGGGAGGAATGTTATGAACCCAATTTTCCAGACAGGGCGGTGTAAAGTACTCTCTGTGAATTGGAACTCTATGCTAAGGGATTCACTTTACTGGTGGTACCTGAGTATATTCATTGTATTATAGAGGTGGTTATTTCACTGTACTGTAATACTCTGTGTTTTACTTTTGTGGGTAACAGCTTGCCATAATGTTTATATTCATATTAAACATTCCTGATATTTGTATATTTTCTTTCTACCGTAATTGGTTTTATATTAATTCACGGTATACTGTGTGACATGGGCCTACGTTTGTGTTATTGTTTGCAAAGGCAGATCTAAGAGGTCCCTTGTGCAACAACATAATACTTAAAATTGTACAGTTTATCACTGTGAGCCTCTCCCCACTCTCTGACCCCTGTGTCTGTTTCCCCCTCTCCCTTCCATGTGTCAGTTTCCCCCTCTCGCCCTCCCGCTGTCTCTTTGCCCCCTGTCCCTGCCCTTTGTTTCCCCCCCATATTTTCCTCCCATGTGTCTCTTTCCCCCTTCTCTCACCCCTGTGTCTCTTTCCACCCTCTCCCTGCACTCCCTCCCCTGTGTCTTTCTCCTCCCTCTCCCTCTTCAAGTCTTGCATGCCTCGTGATGAGCGGCGATCGCGCATTTTTCAAAGTCTTGTGGGCCTTGTGTTGAGCGCCTAAGCCCAAGGGCCTTCAGCATTTGCCACACAATGCAAGGATCCCCCACCTCTAACGTACCAGCTTCGCGATGAGCGCCTTTGAAGCCGCTCCCACTGTCTACTTTACGGGCCTCGCAATGAGCACCTTTGGCAATCATCGCAGGCCCCCCCCCCCCCCCAGGGCCTTTGGCGCTGATTGGTGGGATCGTCTTGAGTGCCTTATGCGCTCATGTCGAGCGCCTTATGCGCTCATGTCGAGCCTTATTCAAAGACTTGTGGGCCTCAGAGTAATTGCTTATAGCAGTTAATAAATTAACCCCTTCTATTCTAAATCCAACTCTGAAAATTATGTATTCTAATCTAGGGAGAAGTGAGATACAAGTTAACTGCAGGGTTTACAGCCTCTTAGCATTCAAAAAACTGCGTTGTTGCTTGAAACAGTTTTAAAACTCCTCAGATTCAGGTGATTTTCTCTGCAAAGCAAAGTTACTATAGTCTTTAGATAATGCTTTAGTCCATCCAGTTTGTAGTTGGTAGCTGTAGCTGTCTGTTCCCAGTGTGCTTGCAGATGTAGTGATATTGTACCATGATCATGTTGGTGTTGAGGTTACAGTGAAGACACCGTAGTAACAGTCACTGGCAATTCCTGTACAAGTTTCACCATTTCTAGGCCTCTTCTATAGCATATAGCTCTATAAGACGGTTGTGAAGAAGCCAATAGTGGTTTCATGCATGCAGAGACATTGTCACTATGATTGCTGCTACAGTGTCTCCTTGCTAATGACAACCATAATATCATCATTTTGCAATGCCACCTCATCTGGAAGCACAGTGGGGACTGAGACCTGCATCTGACAAATGGATTAATTAAAGGATTACCTAAGAATGGCTGTAATTTTGCTTTGCACAAAATTATTCTTTTAAATATCATCTGGGAAGCTTCAACAGTGATCTAAATAACATTGCTATTTGATATTTGATTTTGTGTGATATCCTGTTTCGTGATACTTACTAAAATGGGAAAATGCTGCAACCCAGAATTCAATACAAAGATTTTTCTAAAGTCATTTTTTTTATAAAGTGATTACACTCAATAATGTAGGTTTGTTTCCTGAATAATGTCTATCATTAACAGCTTTACCGCTCTTTATTAAAAATCAATTCACCTTTCAGAAACACCAACATTAATGATTATAAACCCCAAAATAAAAATCAGCAATTAAAAAAACAGAAGGTTTGCACTGTTCTGCCCTTTATGAGATAGGAAAGAACAAACTTTGTAACAAAAAAACATATATTTTCTGCATTTAAAAAAATCCAATTTTATAGGGGGTGACTGAACTACCTCTGGCATTGCATTTGTAATCAGACCTCTCAACCAACCAGATTAATCCGCTAAAAAAATTAAAAATAAAACGGTTTAGCAAAATACATTTTTCTTATTTTCTTTTATGACAGCCATATCTAGTTTGCTCCTGGTAACTCTGATACCCAACTTTTGTATTTCCATAAAAAATTGTGGTCTACAGGCCTATATACAAAAAAAGCAAACACAAGCAAAGCAGTATTGACTGAGTAATAAGGGCATTGTCTCAGGGCAGAGTTTTGATTCCACATCTATCAAGAAGTATCCAGTCAGATTTGAAAGTTCAAGGAATCACCTTTCCAATGGAACTATTTAATTTACATAGTAACATAGGGCTCTTTTCAATTTGAGGCAAGTAAATTATATTTATATGTAACTCCTGCTGAGGGAGTTACTAATCCCACCGGCCATTCGTAAACCCATGCCTTGTCCGTAAAGCACAAGCCATGGGTTTACGCAAAATTCAGAGATGAGATTTGCTCAATCTACACATTCACCAGTGAGAATCCACTCCTTCCATCCATGCATTCAGTAGAGGGAACCCCCGGGGATTCCTACCCGTGCTCACACTCGCTTGCCACCTTCCCTGCTCACACTCCTTTCCCATTCCCCTGATCCCCCATCTACATAACCATGGGGGTCCATTGAGACATCTAAAACATTAATCCTGTACTGCTTAAAGGGCACCAATGGTATTCCAATTAACCCCTAACATACCATGTGGTCTCTACAGACCCCCATGGTATCTCTATTAGGCCTCTAACTACTCACCCTTGAACCCCCTAACTTCCATGGGGGTCCCTAAAACACTTTTTGCTTGTGTAACTTTATGAAATAGGGAACTAAATTAATCTTATAGTAATTGATGTTGGGAAAAAGACTACTTGTGCATCAAGTTCAAACTTTTTATACCATCTCTAATCCTTGAATTATGTAAATTGTTAATTAGTATTTTATATTTTACTTATTTATTTATAGCAAGTGGTAGTTATATGTATTTATTTGGTCCCAAAATATGGACACTGTCAGGTGTAGCAGTCCTCCAACAGATATCTTGTCATGCCTTTCCTTATATAAAAGAGGGGTCATCGCCCTTTCATATTAGGTGAAATCATGGCCCATTACAGAAAAGTTTATATAAGTCTACAGGTTTTATGAGACCCCTCATTTGAAGGAAATGATCTATATATTTTAAATAAGGTTCTCCATGACAATTTTAAAGGAGTGTTTAGTATACTGGAGCTCCCTGAAAGTCCCATTCCTCATAAATTTATTTTAATCACATATTTGCTGTTCTCATGTTGACCAGCTAACATCTAAAAGGGAAAGGACCACTCACTGGAACTGGAGCATTTCCTCTTTAAAAGGAAGAGCTCCATGAGCTATTACAATACTGGGGGTGGCTAGTTGGAGATTGTTAACTCCCAAGTTTGGAAGAGAGTATTGAAGCTTACATTTTTGGTTTCAGCAAAGTGGTTATATTACCATTTGAGTATACTTGTGATTTATGTTCCTTTCATAACTTGCTAATTTAGGAAGCTCTACATTCAGAGCACTGAAGACTAACTGAGTTCTGTAAAACTCCTATAAAACATAATTTTTTAAAAAATATAAAGTTTTTTCTTCATTTGATTGTCAGGGCTCTGTCTGATGATGTAATATAGTATTGATGAATTCCATGTCCCTTTAAAGTTTTGAAGTCTTTCATTATATGTTTTGTTTTTAGAACAAGGGCCTTTATCAAATTGGTTCTAATTTATTAACATCCTTACAGAAGCATTCTCCTGTTATAAATCCTGACAAGACATTTGCAGCTTGAATAATTCATGCCTGGCATTTTATTTTGAAATTCATGGATAAGTACATGTGCACAAAACTTCTTAATATTGTCCTTGTGGAGACTGAGGAATTAGCAATGCCCAAAAGTGCCAGCTGGCCAGCCATATGACATCTGCAAGACTCGTATGCAGGGATTCCCAGCTAAACTGCAGCAGTGTCAGCGTATTGGAAGTTACAGCGACATAATGTCTGCAGTCCTGCAGTTTAATGTGTACTTACTGCATTGTGTGAGCTGAGGACATTCCCACGGTGAAGAGGATTCACGCTACTGGTGTCATGCTGTTGGACAGCTAACAGACAGGCTGTGTGTTAGAAACTGCAACAAAACTAAACTGATAGAATTTTCACATTTATACATCTTTTTTATAATCTTTACCAGCTATGTATTATTATAAATGATTACATACAATTAGTATGATTGAAAGTGTTTTTGCAGTTTCTAACACACAGCATGGCATTGTCTGCTTGCTTTCTAACTGCAAGACATTGATAACATGAACCCCCTCCCCTGTTGGAATGTCCTTAACTAAGAAGTACAGTGTTGTAGATCAATAGTGTAAAAGGTGGCAGCATGCAGGAGACTAGACAAAGAGAAATAGGGAGGTTCCAGAAGCTGAGACACTGTCACTGGGTGGGGCTGTCAGTCAGAGGCGGTACATGTATGAGCCCAGTAACATGGAAAGGCCCAGCATCAGGTCTGTAACAAGATGAGATGGAGGTACAGGAGAGGTTGCCAGACTGCAATGTAACAGGATATTCAGGATAAAGGACTGTAAAGTAGCAGGAGGTCCAGGAGAGTGAGCTACAGGTAACAGGAGGTTCAAGGCAGTGGTACCAAAAGGGCAAAGGTAAAAGGAAGATCAGACGATTCAGGGGTCAGGTGCTGGTGGCAAACAGTTGGTTAAACAAACAGAAGATCCAAGGACAGGATCAGGATCCAACTCCTCAAACTACATGTTCCCTGGTGGGTGACCATGCAAGGACCACTGGAAAGTTAGCAAACAGTCCTAAGCTCAAATCTTACCAAGGCCATGCTGTGCCATCTGGAAATGGCCCTGACAGTTACTCTGTGGACCTCTTAGAAGTAAGTAGTATACATTTTATATGAAATTAAGTAAACCTAATATAAATACAGAACTTGTATTCACAAAGAGTGCCTTTAATGGCCATTCATAAAGTTACAATTGTGATAGTTTTGCATTCTCTGTGCACTATATATTTAATTACTCTATTTTTTCCTTTTCTTTGGTACCATTAGCTTAAAAGACCACACAAGTAGGTTATTGCAACCACAGAAAACTTGTAAAATATTATTCTGTCTGTAGAGAAATGGGTTTGTTTTTATATGGATATAGTATTTTATTTTGTGCCGTATTGGGACCATAATTTGGATTTCATCATCTAAGTGTGGTCTCAATGGTTGGCTCTCATCTCAATTGGTGTGGCTTACGTTATGAGTGGATGACTGGGCATGCCTCTTCATAGATTTCATGCGGTAAGGCGAAAGGGTTAGGCCTCATGTTGATGGACAATAGATGGTTGGCCCGACATCTATATATAGTGGATAGCTCAACATTATGTACATGTATACGGGATTACTAGGCATGATCTCCATAACAGCTGGACCTGATCATCATGGAGTTTATGAAAATTGGCCTGAACTCTATGAATAGAGGTCAATTCACTTCTACCATGAAGTTTATGTAGAGTAGATGCACAAGCATGATCAAAATGATTGGTCAATATACAGTTGGTCTTGAACATCTTGCAGGATCCTGAAAGGATCCCTCCCAGAATTTTTTTTTTTTAAAGTCACCTTTTATGTTTTTGTATGATTCAAAGTTTTGGCTGTGAACCTAAATTCGATGAAGGAAGTATAGTGTTTCAAAAGCTCACCTCATTTTTCTGATCAATTAGCAATTAACAGTATCATCCTTTTTTCACTTTTGTTATTTTACCATTTTTTTTCTCTTTCAAAAGTACTTGTACTCTTTTCATGTTTTGGTTCACACTTTAGATAAATGTTTCTTTTTAGGTCATAGACACACATTCGCATAAACAGCATAAACATATTAAGATAACCTTTCTATTCTCTTGACTTTGCTTTTGATCTAAGTCTAATAAGACAAACTGTGACACCATCAACAATTTACATAAAACTAATAGCAAAATCCTGTTGAATAAATTAATTTATAATGGCACTGTGTGTTTCTTTTTACTGTAAAATGTTTTCTCATCATTATATTAATTCTTCATTCTCATGGGTTTCTTTGACTTAAAGAGGCTAGACTGTCTGAACAGTGACATCTTGGATATGATACATCTTTTGAAGTCTTTGAAGAAGGTGTCATTATTATTAGTTAGTTTGTTAGTTTGCTTTTATGTAACTATTTTGCTGTGTTTGAAGATATGCCAAAGCTTCAAAGTTCCTATACTATTTTACTCCCTATAATTTGTAAAGCATAGGTGCACAAACTATGAATTCAGCAGCATGTTTCTGTCTAGGGCAAAGAGTGCAAGGACAGTGCTAGCACACTTTCATGGAACTGAAGGCTGCTTCCATTGCCAATGCAGTGCCATGGAATCTGTATTGTAAGTATATACATATAGCATATATATAGCATGTCCTGATATATTGTAAATATACAAAACACATGCGCAGTTTTATATATATATATATATATATATATATATATATATATATTGGGTCCTGATGGAATACATCCAAGGGTACTGAGGGAATTGGGTTCTGTAATAGCCAAACAATTATTTCTGAATTTTCAAGACTAGTTCTGGACATGCTCAGTTGCCAGAATATTAGGAAAAATCAAATGTGATATCTTCATCGTCGGGTAAGAAGGAAATAGAACAAACCCAGGGAACTATAGTAAGCCTCACCTCTGTAGTGGGGCTCTTAAAAGGGGTGATAAATAATCCTTTATAGATCTTTTGTGTATTCCTGACTCCTCCTCTTTCGCTGATCTGCTTCTGTTAAAGGTATATGCAAGTGAGCTGGATTATGAATGCATCTGATAGAGGAGAATACAAAAAAAATACAATAATAAACAACAAAAATAAACATTTAAGCCGTTACTCTAAAGTCTGCTGAATTTCTTGCATTTGCAAACTGTTTTCTATCAATGTTGACACCCCCTGAAAATCACAGGGATAATTAGCATGCATAATACATTGTATCTTTTTGGTCTGTGAATTGAGCTGCAGCTTTCCTTTAGATTTCTGTAATACCCAGAACAAGGTTTGTGTCCTGTCATTTACTGATTGTTTTACCTACATCCCAGGTGAAACTTCCCCCAGCCCCAGTGATTTGTGTCTGTAACCCTCCAGCCCAGTGATTTACCCCATCACCTCCCGTAGCCGCAGGGAATTGTCCCATCAACTCCCCCAGCCCCAGTGAATTGCCCCATCACCTCTCGTAGCCGCAGTGAATTGCCCCGTCACCTCCCCCAGCCCCAGTGAATTGCTCCATCACCTCCCCAAATCCCCAGTGAATTGCCCAGTGACCCCCCCAGCCCAAGTGAATTGCCCCGTCACCTCCCCAAGCACCAGTGAATTGCCCCGTCATCTCCCACAGCCCCAGTGATTGACCCCATCACCTCCCCCCGCACCAGTGAATTGCTATGTCACCTCTCCCAGCCCCAGTAAATTGCCCGGAGATCTCACCCAGCCCCAGTAAATTGCTCCATCACCTCTCTCAGCCACAGTGAATTGCCCCTGAGATCTCTCCCAATCTCCAGGAGCCTAGCTCAATCCTAGGGGTATAAACATCACCCCCAACATGTTTTTTTTTTATGCAAAGCTAAAAAAACATAGTGCATGCAAATAAATGTAATCATACACTACTAATTCCCCTCTATCAGATGCATTCATAACCCAGCTCACTTGCATATACCTTTAAGACCCAACCATTTCTGTCTTTTATCACTTCAGTTTTGGCATGAAAGGTTCCCTTGTGAGCCCCAATTGTTTTGAAGAGATCTCTTGATTTTTCCATTCTCATATTAGTTTCTCTGAGGAGCTAAGTAGAATCCTGGACCAATGAGACTCAGTTGATGTTGTCAAAGGCTTTTGATATAGTGCCACATGGGAGGTTTTTGTATAAATTACAGGATAGAGGAGTTGCAGTAATTGTATGCACATGGGAAGAGTGATGCTAAAAATACAGGAAACAAAGGATTGTTGTACATTAACTTACTCAGATTGGACTGGTTGGTCATCTTCTTTTTAATATATTTAATAATGATTTAGATGTAGGACTCGAGAGTAATGTCTCCATGTTTGCTGCTGACTCTAAATTGTGCAAGGCAATTCAACCAGAAAACATAGTACTTCCATGGCCAAGGTACTTATATAAATTAGAAGATTGACAGCTTAATGGCGGATTAGATTTAATACACATACATGTGAGAGAGAGAATAAGATTTAGGAGGTTTGTGGAGAACCCCTTATGTAACAATGATCAATGACTTGCAGCATCTACAAAGGCAAGGAAATTATTAGCATGTACTAAGAGGGATATAGAGGCAAGGGAAGCAAATATATTTCTTCTACTACAGTGAGGGGAAAAAGTATTTGACCCCCTGCTGATTTTGAACGTTTGTCCACTGACAAAGAAATTATCAGTCTATAATTTTAATGGTAGATGGAAATTTGACAGTGAGAGACAGAATAACAAAAAAACACAAAAACAAAACATGTCAACAAAAGTTATAAAATGATTCGCAGGTCAATGAGTGAAATAAGTATTTGACCCCTTCAACTTAGTACTTAGTGGCAAAGCCCTTGTTGGCAATCACAGAGGTCAGATGTTTCTTGGCCACCAGGTTTGCACACATCTCAGGAGGGATTTTGTCCCACTCCTCTTTGCAGATCCTCTCCAAGTCATTAAGGTTTCGGGTCTGATGTTTGCCAACTCGAACCTTCAGCTCCCTTCACAGATTTTCTATGAGATTAAGGTCTGGAGATTGGCTAGGCCACTCCAGGACCGTAATGTGCTTCTTCTTGAGCCACACCTTTGTTGCCTTGGCTGTGTGTTTTGGGTCATTTCCATGCTGGAATACCCATCCACGACCCATTTTCAATGCCCTGGCTGAGAAAAGGAGGTTCTCACTCAAGATTTGATGGTACATGGCCCTGTTCATCGTCTCTTATTTTTGCGGTGCAGTTGTCCTGTCCCCTTAGCAGAAAAACACCCACAAAGCATAATATTTCCACCTCCATGTTTGACAGTGGGGATGGTGTTCTTGGGGTTGTAGGCAGCATTATTCCTCCTCCTAACACGGCGAGTTGAGTTAATGCCAAAGAGCTCAACTTTGGTCTCATCTGACCACAACACTTTTACCCAGTTCTCCTCTGAATCATCCAGTTGTTCATTGGCAAACTTCAGACGGGCCTGTACATGTGCTTTCTTGAGCAGTGGGACCTTGCGGGCGCTGCAGGATTTCAGTCCTTCACGGCGTAGTGTGTTACCAATTGTTTTCTTGGTGACTATGCTCCCAGCTGCCTTTAGATAATTAACAAGATCCTCCTGTGAAGTTCTGGGCTGATTCCTCACCATTCTCATGAGAAATGAAACTACACGAGGTGAGATCTTGCATGGAGCACCAGACCGAGGGAGACCGACAGTAATTTGTGTTTCTTCCATTAGTGAATAATTGCACCAACTGTTGTCACCTTCTCACCAAGCTGCTTGGTGGTGGTCTTGTAGCCCATTCCAGCCTTGTGTAAGTCTACAATCTTATCCCTGACATCCTTGGACAGCTCTTTGGTCTTGGCCATGGTGGAGAGTTCGGAATCTGACTCATTGATTGCTTCTGTGGACCGGTGTCTTTTATACAGGTAACAAACTGAGCTTAGGAGCACTCCCTTTAAGAGAGTGCTCCTAATCTCAGCTCGTTACCTGTATAAAAGACACCTGGGAGCCAGAAATCTTGCTGATTGATACAGGATCAAATACTTATTTCCCTCACTGACCTGTAAATCAATTTGTAACTTTTTTGACATTCCTTTTTTGTTGTGTTTTTTTGTTATTCTGTCTCTCACTGTTAAAATGCACCTACCATTAAAATGATAGACTGATCATTTCTTTGTCAGTGGACAAACGTTTAAAATCAGCAGGGGATCAAATACTTTTTTACCTCACTGTATATAAATCCCTAGTAAATCCTCATTTGGAAAATGGAGTACAATGTCTCTAATTAAAAAAGGACATTTTAGAACTGAAAAAGTACAGTGAAGGACAACAAAATGAATAGGGTAAAGGATGGATTAATCTATGAAACAAAATAAACAAGTAAAGCATAAAAAAGAGAGGCTATGATTAACTTATAAATACATCCAGGGTCAATACAAGGCTTAGTTAGGAGAATTGTTTTACCAAGAGTTTGGAACAGTAGGGTATCCTTTGAGGTTAGAAGAAAAAATATTTAACCTAAAAGAATGAATGGGGTTCTCCACAGAAAGTGCACTGATATAAATGAAAAGGGTATGTTGGATAACTACAATAGGAGGGTTATTGATCCAGAGTATAATCCAATTGCCACTGTTGGGATTATGAATGATTTGGAAGTATTTCAATGGAGCTTTTTGCTTGCCTTCCTTTTGATCAATTAACAATCCACATATTACAAGGATCAAAGAAGATCTCATAAGGTTGACCTATATTTCAAACTCAATTACTATGTTATTACTAGCGACTTGCCCAACAGAAATGACGGCAATAAAATTTGAAGCCTGGCAATGCTGTTTGCCACACAACGCAAGGCTCTCCCCCCCCCCCCCCCCCAAGTGGCAAGCCTTGCAACGAGATCCCGGGCCTCGCAATGAGATCCTTTGGCGCTAATTATGAGCCTCTCCCCCTCTACTTTATGGGCCTCACGATGAGCGCCCCTTATTGCTGGCCACTGCATGCGCTGTACGCATGCGCAAGGCCGTAACTGCTGTATTATTATTTTTCCCTTATCACCCTACCCTGTGTCTCTTTCCCCCCTCTCCCTCCCCTTTGTCCCTTCCCCACCTCTTTCCCTCCCCTGTGTGTCTTTCTTTCTCCCTCTCCCTCCCTGTGTGTCTTCCCTCCCTCTCCTTCCCCTGTGTCTCTTTCCCTCCCCTGTGCCTTCTCCCCCTCCTCTGTTTCTTCCCCCCTCTCCCTCCCCTGTGTGTGTGTCCCTCTCCTGTGTCTCTTCCCCCCTCTACTCCCTCCTCTGTTTCTCTTGTCCCTGCTCTCTCCCCTGTGTCTCTTTCCCCCCAACTCCCTCCCCTATGTTCCTTTTGACATTTACGGGTGTGAAACCATTTGCAGGCTTGGTGAAATTGATCCATTTCTCCAAACCCAAAATGCTTTTCCGAGTTACAGGCTTGAAACAAAATTACGTCTTTACGGCCTCCATTTCTTTCTTCGCATAGCAATTTTAGAACCTCCCAAAAACCTCCCAATTAAATAGCAAATTAGCTTACAACCTCATAGGCTCCCTGCCTCTCCCCCTGAGCCGTGTGTGTGGTTGTTAGTTAATTTTTCTAATTCATTGGCGTCTTTTGGCGATCTCCTAACGGCTTCCGAGTTACGGACTTGAAAATAAATGGCAGAATTTTTTTTTCCAAGGCCGTAACTTGCAATCCAGTCGGAGTCTACAGCGCTCATTGCGAACCTCTTCCCCTCCATCTAAGTTGTGGGCCGCGCAGTGAGTACCTTTGGCGCTCATTGCGAGCCTCTTTCCTCTCCTCTACTTTATGAGCCTCGCAATGAGCACCTTCGACGCTCATTGTGGATCACATCAAAGCCGTAGCTTTCGGGCCTTGCGATGAGCGCCGAAGGTGCTCATTGTCATGCGCAACCCGTAACTTTTATTTACCAACAAATTCACAATTACGACAACTATTATACTTGATGTAACTAAACAATTTTGCCTCTTCACACTAGCAAGTCACTCTTTCTGGCTCTCCAAAATGCATATTCTCTTTATCTATACCTCTATTACCAATCAATCCATCTCTATGTCTCACATACCTTGATTTTATAATTTTTGCTATGTGTAGAACAAGAAGCTAAAAACCATATTGATTCTGGGGCCATATATGCAACTCTTCAAGTTAATTAAGTTGCCTGTCACTGAGGGTTCCTTCACCCCAGATTATTAAGTAATAGCAATTTATTTAAAGGAGCACTGTACAATTAAATAAATATATATGTTTGCTTTTTTAATTATAAAATACATACATTTTGATGCCTCTGTTCGACTGTGGAGGCATCAATCAAAGTTCTCCATTTTCCTCCCTCTACCCAGGAAGAAATCAAATATACTACAGCTATCAGGAAATTATGAAATAAAGACAAGATGGAATCTTACAAACATCAACAAAAGTCTTGAAAAATTATTTTTTTTTAAATGCGTGTATGCGTTACTTACGTCACAAATGTGCAGTTTCACCTAAACTCAGTATGGATGAGTTCACTTGCTTGATACTTAATGTCTGTATCTAAGGTGTGCGGAGCTGATGAGGAAACAGAACAGAACATGGAACTTGGCTACACTGTCAACAGTTGTTGAATTTTTGATCCAATGAGTTTGCAGCTTCTGCTCTTCACAAACATGGAGCAGTAACTGGTGAACTAGGCAAGTTTCTATAACTTTTAAAAAAATAGTTAATTTTCTCTAAGAATGATCTTTAACGTAAAAGAAACTTATTTTTAGTTGAAGTTGCTCTTTCAACACACCGTTATTGAATTATCTTAGACATTGTCAGGTTTATCTACTTGGTCCTCAATCTGATGTTGTGAAGTCTTTGAGAGACTGAGTTGTCTATAAATTCTTCCTGCTTCTGTTAAAGGTATATGCAAGTGAGCTGGATTATGAAGGCATCTGATAGAGGAGAATAAAAAAGATATACAATAATAAACAACAAAAATAAACATTTAAGCCGTTACTCTAAAGTCTGCTGAATTTCTTGCATTTGCAAACTGTTTTCTATCAATGTTGACACCCAGGTTTATCTACTTAGTCCTCAATCTGATGATGTGAAGTCTTTGAGAGACTGAGTGAGTTGTCTATAAATTCTTCCTTTTGTGGAATCTGTTAATCTTCATCTTACATAAATAAGCAACCCATTACACTCCAGATGTAGATGATGGTATGGAATAGGAGTTTCACTTCTTGTTGCAGGGCATGTTTTATTACACTGAACGGCGTAACAATTTGCTTTCCTTCCTATTGTCTCTATATCCAGATGTACAAAATGTTGAAGCAAAATATTACCTTGTATTAACAATGAGAAAAACAAATCTGACCTTGATAGATATTTGCTGTTTTGTAAACAAAAACAATATCATGGCGGCTTTAATATCTCTTTCTTTCGAGCTAGGCATATTTCAAAACATAATCTTCCAGTATGGCCCTTGCCTTAAACCACACTACAAATAATCTTTAGGAAGGTGACAGCATTTTCTCTAGCTCTGCGTCATGCTCTGCACCTCCTTGTGAGGATTTGATCTGGGGTTATCTGAGATTTTATGAAGCAATTAAAAAGCAAATATATTAGCAGATATGTAAACCCTGAGCATACAAGTTTTAGTGAGAATATTAATTTTAGCAGACTCTCTCGCTTATGTCTGAGGGCTTCTATAATGAACCTTTAGAGCACTATTAGCTGACATGAAGCCTAAAGGAGTGCTCTCTTCTTTTTTGTACCTTCAGCTCCCTCACCCACACTCAGTTGTTCACTCTCTCTATAAAGATACAAAAAGAGAAAGGGGAAGACATGCATGCGTGACACTTTTATAATTACGGTAATCCCGCACCTAACCAACCGGCACTCTCAAGCAACCGGCACCAGCATCAATTCCCCATTTTAAATTTACTCCTGCTCAACCGGCATAACCGGCACTATCTGGAGTTCGAGACTGCAAAACAAAAAATGCTAAGTTTTTTTCTAATTATTTTTTCTGACCCTAAATGGCCCAGATTAGGTGCTAACCCTTTTTTTGTTTTTTTGGGGGGTGTTTAAGGGTCGTTTAGACCCTTAAATTCAGGGACTCACGGTTAACCGGAAACTACCGGATAACAGGGAGTTTACTGTATGTTGATAAAACAACCTTTATTGAAATTAAATAAATTAGAAAAATATACTAAAAGGGATCAGACTGAACAATGATAATATCCTTAAAAAGATTATAATGTAGCTTAAGTCTAAGGTTATAGCATGTCAATGTAATAGCTAGCTAGCATTGCGTAACACGTTGGCTCGTAACAAATCAAATAATAGCTCTGATTGATAAACTTACTAGTATCTCTTAATATATATATATATATATATATATATATATATATATATATATATATATATACATATATATAACTTACAGACCTATTAGAAGGTAGAAACTTAATACTGACCCATAATGAAAAATGGTATTAAAAAATAATTCACAAGTAGAGAATCATGTTGTCCGGTAACTGGTCCTCCAGGAACAGCTTCCTATACTTAAAGCTGACTCTGGTAAGTCAGCATGCCTAACGCATTTAGCCAAAGCTCCTTCAGAGCCTTGTGGCTAAAAAACACCAGCATTTAATAAAGACATCTCCACCCACCTCATGTGAAGAATTAACTGTGAAACAGGGGTTGAAGGCAACTCGTGGTAACCAGTAAAGCTAAACAGGGGTTGAAGGCAACTCTTATAACCAGTAAAGCTAAACTGTGAGAGGGATAAGGTTTGAGGATACAATATAGCATATAGACATACAATAACTATAATCTGTTGTTACTATAAATTTAGCTATGTCATCATAGCCTGCTTAGAGAGCTAGGGAGATAGAATGATGGTACCAATGTGCCCAGCCTGTACCTATGTGCCAATGTGCCCATTCCGTGCCTATGTGTCAATGTGCCCATCCTATACCCATGTGCCAATGTGCCCAGGCTGTATTTATGTGCTAATGTGCCCAGTCTTTGCCTATGAGCCTATTTGCCAGTGTGCCCAGCCTGTACCTTTGTGCCAATGTGACCAGTCTGTGCCTATGAGCCAATGTGTGAGAGTCTACTGTATATATATATATATATATATATATAGATATATATAGATATATATACACATTTAACGTATATACATGGATACACACACGTATATACAGTAAAGCTGTGAGATGGATAAGGTTTGAGGATACAATATAGCATATAGACATACAATAACTATAATCCGTTGTTAATATTATTTGTAATAAATGGTGATGATTAATTGTTGATAACATTATCAGTATAATATTACTCTCACTTTTAATAAACAGAATGAATATATCATAATGTCCTGAAATAAATATAATAATGCAAAGGGAAATTACTTCTGTCCAAATTCCTGTGTGTACGTAATAAATCACCTAAATACTAAACAGATAATATATTTATGACAATGCTAAAGAGTGATTTTTAGTTTATTATATATAGGAAATCAATTAATTGTGGTCAGAGCCCTCCCTCCTTTAGTAGGCTGATGATATGTCAAACCTGAAGGTATGTCAAATTTAGCTGTGTCATCCTAGCCTGCTTAGAGAGCTACGGAGATAGAATGACTGAGAAAAGGGGAGAACAGGGAGGAATAAATACATGTGCATAGAAAGTGAGTAATTTAGAGGTTTAAACAGTTGCGGGAGACAAGGGCTTCTCCCACAATACCAGGTTAATTAATCTTCCATTTGAGGTTTGAAGCTCTCCCTCCTAAAGTAGGCTGATGGCATGTCAACCCTGAAGTAGCTACCAGTATCACAAATTTAGCTACATCATCACAACCTGCTTAGAGGTCAAAATAATCAAAAACAAATAGATAGGTAGAAGTTAATAAGTGATATCATTAATTTTTTTTCCTCAAATCTCAGGATAGGTTAGGAGATAGTCTTGCTTGATCTTGTGAGACCCGGCTTTAACATGAATTCAGCAGCCAAAGGGAAAAGAGGGGAGGGGGAGACTTCTGGGGAGTGATGGGTCCCTATTGTTCTATACATGCCATAAACAAACCCTTGTGCCAAGCCAATGTGTCAAGCCTGTACCTGTGCCAAGCCTATACCTATGTGTATACCAATGTGCCCAGCCTTTATCTATGTGCCAATGTGCCCAGCCTGTACCTATGTGCCAATGTGCCCATGCTGTGCCTATGTGCTAATGCACCCAGTCTTTGCCTATGAGCCTATGTGCCAGTGTGCCCAGCCTGTACCTTTGTGCCAATGTGGCCAGTCTATACCTATGTGCCAATGTGCCCAGGCTGTATCTATGTGCTAATGCACCCAGTCTTTGCCTATGAGCCTATGTGCCAGTGTGCCCAGCCTGTACCTTTGTGCCAATGTGGCCAGTCTGTGCCTATGAGCCAATGTGTGAGAGTCTACTGTATATATATGTATATATATATATATATATATATATACATTTAACGTATATACATCGATACACACACGTATATATATATATATATATATATATATATATATATATATATATATATATATATATATATATATATATATATACCATGTAGGTTCACCTGATACAGGCCATGTACGTTCACCCGAGACGGGTGACAAATCACAGACCACTGAAGAAGAAGGAACTGGCAACCCACTCCAGTATCATTGCTAAGTAAACTATATGGATGAGCATAACCAGACACAAGATGGGACTGGTGTGCTGCGTTCATATGGTCACCAAGTGTTGGACTAGACTGAAGAACACACATATTTTAAAATTCTGCTCCCCTCAGATTTTTTTTGCTTCCTACGCCCTTGGTTAGGAATCTATCAGCTGTAGCGAGCAGATTTCCATCATCCTCGAGATTGAATAATGTGAGCTGGAGCATTTTTTTGGAGGCAGATTTAGCTGCACCTATTCAGAATGAATGGCCTGAATAAGCGAATGTGTCAAAACCTAGTCTTGGTAGGGCTAGTCGAGTATTGTGAATGAATGTTATAGTGGACCAAGGCTGACTGGAGATGCCAAGTAGCGGAGATGGTCGGCTATTAGGTGATAGGTCATCTTTGATTGTGACATCTTGTTTGGATAAGTATCGAGACTGGGTTTGTGATATGGTGAATTCACCAGATTGAAGGAGTCCATAAAAGGCAAACATGATAAGCTTTTAAACATTTCTCCATCAATGGGTAGGCATCTTAGTTTGGTTTTATCTATGCTGCTTGATAGACCTCTGCGGAAAGATTTGATGGATGTAGATGTCATGATAGAGTGCCTGGATTCAAGGTTCTCATAACTGGAACTAGATTCCTGATAAATAGGTCTTAACAGTATGGTGATGCAGGCGAAGATTGATGTAGTAGTTTGATGCAAATGCAATGATGACTGATAGGTTGTATGGTGGCTTGATCCTGTAGTTCGTTGTAAACGTCTTAAACAGGCACCAGGCTATCTTGTAGGTTATAGACAGACAGACTGGACTGCATTTTGGATTGGGCTGCTGACAGAAGCATTTTTAAGTCAAGGTGTTCGGGTAAATAGGAGGTACTGGAATGATTCCTGAACCCTTGTGGCTTTGATGAAAAATCCTACAAAAAAGTAGGTGAGTAGAAGTTGGGTACATGTATATATGGAAACAGTTGAAAATGGTTAGTTAAAGACATGTAATCAAGATCCCTTAAGTGGGTCATAGTGGAAGAATGATAAACGTATCGAAAATAGATTCTTCTGAAGTTAGAACTCAAACTGCATGGTTTTTGCAATTGATACCCCAGGCGTGAGCAGCCATGATAGCTGGAATAATGATCTTGGGGTTATGTGAAGAATGTAGACGGTTGGCCATGAAGCTGTTATGATTTCAGATTGATGCAGCAATATATATATATATATATTTAGAAGACAAGGTGTATATATTTACACCTAGAGAATGTACTGATAGTTGTGTAAGAAAATGATATCCCATTGCATAGAGATATGAACTAAGACCACAAATTCAGGTTGCATAAGGCATATATTGGTTGGTGGTCGGATGTTGAGATAATGCTGCCAGTAAATACTAATAATGGTTCTCCCCAGAGGGAGAAGCAACATTTAAGTGACCTAGAAAGGATTGTAGCTCCTTAGTTGTGCAGGACTTGGACTTTTAATATGTATCAACAAACTATTTTAGTCTAGTGTGTGTATGTTAAAAGAGAGGCTTGCTTCCATGGTGACCGTCTTCAAATGAGGGCCGAGAATTCAACTTTATGCTGCATATGGGATTTGTAATTCTGAAAATAGAGCTAGAGTCTTCTTTAGACTGGTAGGGATGTCTTGAGGCCCTCCTTTGTACAAGAGGTCTTTGAGCTAGTGGATAATGATGGAACAGCACTTGATGTTATGAAGGTGCCCAGCACAATCTTTTGGCAAAGCTGTTGAAGATCTTGGGACTACTTTTTCCTCCAAATGTTAGGCTGTTTCCAATATAGTAGTCTTCCATCCATTAGAAGCTGACACAATGAAGGATATATGGGAAGTTGGATAAACACATCTTTACAATCAGTTTTAGATGTAGTGACCTCAGTGTGGAAATTCCATTATCAGATAACTGGTGAAAGCAGGTGAAGGGTGCAATGAAAGGAAATTAGCTAGCTAGACTCGGTTAATGGATTCTAGTCCTTTATAATATATAACCTGGGGGCGTACCAACTTGGAGCGAGCCTTGTGGCACATTGCGCAGATGTGCAAGAGGGAACATCCGCTGAATAAACACCCTTTAGTGTTGAAGTTAATTCAAATCAGAGTGGCTCCCAGATAATGAACCTGAACACACTGAAGCTTTAATCCGGGTAAATGCCTACAAATAGCTCTTGATCAAGCATTGCCAATCCATTGTGTATTCGAGTGGTGCTAATGCAGTGGCTGCTTTTGGAGTATACAACTGGTGGTAGTCATAGTAGCTGAATCCACTGTATTATGAGAAAGGTAATCGTCCAGGTCACTATGCTGGTGTGGGAACGGTGAACAGATGATTTCTTGGTATACAAACCAGATCAGACCAAGCCGGATTCTCCAACTTGGACATACTGCTTTCCAGGGAGTTGATGGATGCAGCTATGTTGGATAGCATCCTTTGCATTTGGTTAAACTGATCATTTAGTGGGGCAAGTTTTGGCATTTTGGCAAGCTGTATAACTCTGCAGTTCTTGGACTAGCCTTGGTACGGCCCATAACCGTAATGAAGAATGGTTTCCAGTCACTGAAGGAGGCCTAGCTGAGGATGAGGCAGTTTGTGACATAAAGCTTTCTGTTTCTGATAGGACTAAAAATGCACAAGTGAAATGTAGCATATGAAGGTACCTCAGGCGTCTGAGGTTGTCATGTGCAGAACCATTTTTGGAACTACGCTAGTGTAAGATGAACAAATTGGATAATGAGTAGGATGGAATTTTTTAATATCACACAGGAAAACTAAACAGTGGATGTGTTTAAGTTTGGAGAGGAGAAGCAAGATATCTGGCAAGTTAAGAGAGCTTAATGACTATAAGTAATGAACATTTATACGAAGGTGGTAATAACTAAATTAATGGTATAGACCTCTAGGATAGTATAGGAACTGCAGATGTGGTGCTAAATAGGAACATAAACCTCTGGTTCTATCTCCTTAAAGCACCTTTTTGTTCACAGATAGACTGGTTTTATTACAAAATATAACTTAACATTAAAACTGTCTGTATACTGTAATAGCTGTTTTTCTCAATATGAATCATGCAAGTGTGGATTTATGCTAAAGTGCAGTTCCCTATGCCAATTTGCATATGCCTGAGAATGGTGATGGAGAAACAAGATTCTTCACATTAACATACAGGTCCTGATTTTGCTTTTTGGAGCCCCTAGGCAGTTAACTCTAAGGTGCTCCTGGGAGCATGTAGCATGCAACATCATTTATTTATGATGTAATATCCATATTCTTTTATTTACATCTGTACAGACACATGATATAATACCCATATATACATATAATGGGTGTAGACATAATCTCTCGAGGGTCACAAACAGGATAATGATGAAGTAATCCCCAGCAGGTTCAATTAAAATGAGTGACACGGAGTAAATCATCTATACTTAATAAAAGAGATTGTTAAATTCTGTACTGTTTGCAATCTTTAAGAGCCAAAGTTCGCACCCCTTGCTTTAAAGGTAGCAATATTAAAGTGACGCTGTGAAGGTTTAAATACGGTATAATCTAAAACTATAGATAACTTTATCAGTTTTGCATTATTAAATTTTTTTTTTTTTAAGTCCATTGTATTCAGTACAGTTACCTGCACATTGAGTATGCCTTGCCTCTTATTGTGCAGGTGATTGCATTGTAAGAAAAAGGACCCACATGGATTTATCCGTAATTAATGGCATTGATCTTTGATTAACCAGATATATGGATCCTGGTTTATAGATGGATCCGAAAGGCTGACTCAAAATGTTGCACTTCAGTCTTAGTTTACTGTAGGAAAATGCATTTTTAGTTAATACCTAATAGATAAAGTACTTGATATTAACTATAATTATACATATACAGTTTCTCACAAAAGTGACTACACGCCTCACATTTTTGTAAATATTTTATTATATCTTTTCATGTGACAACAATGAAGAAATGTAAAGTAGTAAGTGTACAGCCTGTATAACAGTGTAAATTTGCTGCCCCCTCAAAACTCACCACACTGCCATTAATGTCTAAACCGTTGGCAACAAAAGTGAGTACACCCCTAAGTGGAAATGTCCAAACTGGGCCCAAGTAGCCATTTTCCCTTCCCGGTGTTATGTGACTCGTTAGTGTTACAAGGTCTTAGGTGTAAATGGGGAGCAGGTGTGTTAAATTTGGTGTTATCTCTCTCACACTCTCTCATACTGGTCACTGGAAGTTCAACATGGCACCTCATGGCAAGGAACTCTCTGGGCATCGGAAAAAAAGAATTGTTGCTCTACATAAAGATGGCCTAAACTATAAGAATATTGCCAGGACCCTGAAACTGAGCTGCAGCATGGTGGGCAAGACCATACAGCAGTTTCACAGGACAGGTTCCACTCAGAACAGGACTCTCCATGGTCGACCCAAGAAGTTGAGTGCACATGCTCAGCGTCATATCCAGAAGTTGTCTTTGGGAAATAGACGTATGAGAGCTGCCAGCATTGCTGCAGGGGTTGAAGCGGTGGGGGTCAGCCTGTCAGTGCTCAGACCATATGCCGCACACTGCATCAAATTGGTCAGGATGGCTGTCGTCCCAGAAAGAAGCCTCTTCTCAAGATGATGCACAAGAAAGCCTGCAAACAGTTTTGCTGAAGACAAACAGAATAAGGACAGGCATTACTGGAAGCATGTCCATTGGTCCGATGAGACCAAGATACACTTATTTGGTTCAGATGGTGTCAAGCGTGTGTGGCGGTAACCAGGTGAAGAGTACAAAGACAAGTGTGTCTTGCCTACAGTCAAGCATGGTGGTGGGAGTGTCATGGTCTGGGCCTGCATGAGTGCTGCCTACACTGGGGAGCTACAGTATTCAAACATGGTCAGTATTCCAACATGATAATGACCCCAAACACACCTCCAAGACGACCACTGCCTTGCTAAAGAAACTGAAGGTAAAGTTGGTGGACTGGCCAAGCATGTCTTCAGACCTAAACCCTATTGAGCATCTGTGTGGCATCCTCAAATGGAAGGTGGGGGATTGCAAGGTCTCTAACATCCACCAGCTACATGATGTCATCATGGAGGAGTGGAAGAGGACTCCAGTGGCAACCTGTGAAGTTCTGGTGAACTCCATGCCCATGAGAGTTAAGGCAGTGCTGGAAAATAATGGTGGCAACAAAAAATATTGACACCTTGGGACCAATTTGGATATTTCTACTTAGGGGTGTAATCACTTTTGTTTCCAACGGTTTAGACATTAATGGCTGTGAGTTGAGTTATTTTGAGGGGACAGCAAATTTACACTGTTATACAGGCTGTACACTTACTACTTTACATTGTAGCAAAGTGTAATTTCTTCAGTGTTGTCACATGAAAAGATATAATAAAATATTTACAAAAATGTGAGATACTGTATATGGTCCAAAAAATACCAGATGTGTAAGCAGGGGCACAAGAGAGTGTAAGATTGACTGTCCTAAAGAATTTCTTTAGACAACTAGGGAATAAGCTTAAGGCAAGGATCTCCCAGGTAGTTTTTGCTGAGATACTACCAGTGCCACGTTAGCCCAGTGAGACAGAAGGAGCTGAGGAAGGTTAATGCATGGATAAAAATGTGGTGCACCAAGTAGGAGTTTGGGTTTTTAGAGCACTGGGCTGACTTCTCACTTGGGTACAATCTCTACAGTAGGGATGGATTGCACCTTAATGAGGAGGGAGCTGGTGTGCTAGGGGAAAGGATGGTAAAACAGCTGGGGGAGGTTATAAACTAGTTGGTGGGGGGAGGGACTAAATATAAGTGATGGGGTAGAAGGTATAGAGGGGTTAAGGAATGAATTAACTAGTCATGGGGAGGAGATGGGGAGGTTAGTATAGTCAATAGGTATGTATTGCTAAGTAACTCAAGTATAGAGGCAAGCACTTCATAACATAAGGTATATGCTTGGAAATAAAGCAAGGAAATCAACAAGGCTTGCAAAGTGGCTATTTGTTGTTGTTTAGTCGTTCAGTTGCATCCGACTCTCCGTGACTCTATGGACCACAGCACGCCAGGTGCATCTCTCAGTCACTGCCCCTCTGAGCTCCATCAAGTTCATGTTCATTCCGTCAGTGACCACATCTATCCATCTCCACCTCTGTTGTCCCCTTTTTCTTGAGCATTCAATCTTTTCCAACATCAGAGTCTTTTCTACGGAATCCTGCCGTCTCATGATATGGTCAAAATATTTGAACTTCAGCCTCGTGATCATATCTTCTTGTAAGAAATTAACTAATAATTAAATAATTAATGTATAATTTCTACAAGTAATAAGTTGTTTTGCACAAATCAAAAAACAAGCATACCCATAAGTTAATTAAAAAGGATATATTTTACATAAATAAATATACTGTTACATAATGGGTTTTAGACAAAACAGATAACAGACAAGACAATATTTACAAATATAATACTGATATGAATTCTACATTATGTAGTATAAAAATACAGGATAATACCACTTGTGGTCAGTTTTGGAATTCATGCTCCATCAGGTTCTCTTTGGGTCAGGAGCAGGCTCTGCTGGGCTCTTCCCTCTGGACTGCTTCATGGAGGCTCCTTCAACCTGGGCCAGCCGGTGCTTGCTGGGTGTCATAGATTCTTGGATTTTTATATCATATTGTAGCTCATGACGCACCCTCTCTATACGTCATACATGGCTATACGTTGAAATTAGACTGTTGGTTTCTATACAGGTGGTAACATTACACTCATATACACCCATCTACAGTATTGTATTCAGCTGTCTAAAAATGTACACTTAAGACTTGCTGTTTTTACTGTAAATAGGACCTTTGTGATTCTCTGAGTTATTTTGAGCGAGGCTACTTACACCTGTTGTCTTTTGCCTTACACAGACTTGGTTTTTAGTTAATTACATTTATACACATATATAATATATATATATATATATATATATATATATATATTGTGACCAGGATGGCCGTGTATAGCTGTGGTTTCTTGAGATAGAAACGGATACTTTCTGGCAATGCAGCAAATTGGTTTATTATGCAATAAGAAAAACAAACTGGAGCAGTAACTCTGCTTCAATAATGAAAATAAACATCTACATAAACGCACTGACTGTGACACAGGATCGCCCTGACTATACCTGTGCAGCTTATCTGCAACAGGGACAAAACTCTACACCACGGTGTCTTCAGGACAGAGCTCCAACTCCGTTGTACTCGGAAAGGAGTAATTTCATGGAAACAGCGCCACCTAGTGTCAAGGAGTAAGACAGTCTCTTCTTAATTAGGAATTGCCACCTTGTGGCCAGGATACCAATAGTCTCTGATTATTGATAGATTGACACCGTGTGGCCAGGACACAAATAGTCTCTGATTATGGTTATATTGCCACCTTGTGGCCAGGATACAAATCCTCTCTTGTATATCGGAAGTCTTTTCCACGTTTCTAAATAAGTAGCCGCGGATGAAGCATAGTGCCCGCCCGTCTCTCCCGTATGCTTCACCCCAGGGACCCTTTAAATTTGCAGTATAAACTTACTGCCTATGACCCGGTAAACACTCAGCATCTTCCCTGGGGCATAATCAGTCTGGTACCTTCATACAGGGCCTCTGTCAGCTCCACACTTGCCTAGGCCTTTAAGGCAACGCTGCCTGGGGATCCTCAATATTCCCTTCACTTAATTGGTACCTTTGTGCTTTCACCTCCTGAGTCTGTAGTCTCTTTCAGCTCTATTCGTTCAGTCACTGCAAACAGCACACTCTTCTTACTGTTGTCCAAAACTCGCAGCCACAGTAAACCAAAAGTGATCTCTTTCCAGTTTGCTTCCCAAAGGTCAAACTGTAGATCCACAACGGACCAGCTTCAAGCTCCACTTTGTGGCTGGATCTGGCAGCAGCACACAACCTGGCCAGAGTCTAAGCACCCCCACCCCTCTCTCCATGTCTGCTTTTCAGGCTTTAAAGGGAAGTCGCACCTGCATTAGGAGTTCTTCAGAAGTTTAACTCTGTCACTCCTGTCAAGAACTCTTTATTCCACTTTACTTGGCACCATCCTCTAGGGGGCAAACGGTCACAATATATATATATATATATATATATATATATATATATATATATATATATATATATATTTGTGGGAATAATAAAAAGACCTGAGGTCTAATGTCTTGATACAAACACACAATTGGTATAACAAATTATTAACACTAGATTTCTTACAGTTTTATATAATAAGTTATATTTATAAAATACACATTGAAGTCTTGTTAAAAGTTGTCTGTATGTAAGCCATATTTTACATTCTAGTGAACAGTTTGTCTTGATTTCCTGTAGTACTAATTTATTGGACCTTCTTGCAGTCCAATGAACTCTAAGCAGTCTTCTCCAACACCACAATTCAAAGGTGTCAATTCTACGACGCTCAGACTTTTTCATGGTTAGCTCTCACATACATATGTTACTACTGTGAATACCATTAGTTCAAACTATGCAGACCTTTGTTGATAGTTTAATATCTTTACTTTTTACTATCTTGTCCAAGCTTGCCATAGCTTTCCTCCCCAGAAGCTAACATCTTTTTATTTCATGACTACAGTCACCATCTGCAGAGATCTTGGATCCAAAGAAAATAAAATCTGTCACTGCCTCCACTTCTTCCCCGTCTATTTGCCAGGCAGTGAGACTGCTGTTTGCCATGATCTTCGTCTTTTTAACGTTGAGCAATAGGCCAAATTTTTCACTCTCTTCTTTCACCCTCATCAATAAAAAAGGGCTATAAGAAAGGCTAAAATGGAAGATGAAAAAGTTTTTTGCAAAGGAGCGTAAGACTAACCCTAAAATATTTCTTAAATATTAGTATTAATGGGAAGAAGACTAGAGAGAAGCTATAGGAACATTACAATGTGACACAGGCCGTCTGACAATTAGTCACCAGGAAAAGGCAGATGAGCTAAATAGGTTATTTTCTTCGGTATACACAAGGGAGGTACCAATGGGGAACATGATTAGGAGTCAACACAGATTTATGAGGGGTAGGTCATATCAAACAAATCTAATTAGTTTCTATGATGAGGTTAGTAGGAACTTGGATCAATAGATATAGTCTTTGGGATTTTGAAAAGGCTTGCCACATGGAAGACTATTGTGCAAACTAAGAGATACAGGAATTGCAATAAATATCTGCTCATGGATTGAGACCTGGCTAAAAGACAGGAAGCAAAGGGTTGTTTTTGATGATACTAAGTTGTGCAAGGTAATTAAATCAGATAATAATGTACTTTCCCTCCAGTGGGATTTGCATAAATTAGAGAAATGAGGAACTTAATGGCAGACTAGATTTAAGACAAATAAATTTAAAGTTATGTATTTAGGAAGGAAAAATAGCCATGCGATTTACAATCTTAATGGAGCAAATCTAGGGGTATCAGATAGTGAAAGGGATTTGGGTGTGCTTGTGGACAACCACATAGGTAACAGTCTGCCACTATACAAATCAATAGTATGCCCTAATTTGCAATCTGGAGTACAATAATGGGCACCACTTCATAAACAAAGGTAATGGAGGATCTAGGTTATGAAGAAATACTAATCAAATTAAACTTATGTTCTCTAAGACGGGATATGATTACCTTATATGAATATATGCAGGGTCAATATAAAGCTTTGTCTTTGAACTTTTCCCGAAAGAGGTTTTCAAGTATCAAGTGAGGATGTATAGATGGAGAAGAGGAGGAGGCCTAGGACTGAACCTTGGGGTACGCCAACAGACAGAGGGTGAGGAAAAGAAGAGGTCCCAGGGAAGGAGACACTAAATGTTTGATTTTGTTGGTACGAACCACGAGAGAGCAAATGCTTGGATTCCAAGGAAGCAGAGGATTTGGATTAGAAGAGGGTGGTCAACTGTGTCAAAGGCAGCAGAGAGATCGAGAAGAAGTAGAATAGAAAAGTGACCCTTTGAGCTGTCTCAGTGGTGTGTTGGGGCCTGGAAGCTGGATTGGAAGGTGTCAAGAAGTTAGTAGGAGGAAATAAACTGGGAATAGCAATTGTAGACAAGTTGCTTGAGTACTTTGGAAGATTGATCCTGCATCTAACTATCTCTCTACTTCCCCAGAGTCAGATGAGGGTTTCTTAAGAAGTTTGTAATTATAGCATGTTTTAGAGATGAATGAAATGTGCCGGTATTTAAAGAAAACTTGAAGAGATGTGTGAGAGCTGGGATTAGTGTGGTAGAGAGGGGAGGGATGAGCTGTGATGGAATAGGATCCAAAGGACAGGTAGTGAGGTGAGAGGTTGATAGTAGACTGGAGACTTTGTCCTCTATTAAGAGGTCAAAGGAGTGCATAGTAGCTGTGGGATTGGGGAAGGGAGAAGGCTAGGTGTTCTCGGTTAGTTGAGAGGAGGGAGAGTGTGAGCCACGATGAGAGAATTTGTTGTGAATGTTTTCAATTTTATACTTAAAATGGCTGGCAAAGTCCTCAGCCGTGATACAGGAAGGGACGGGAGGTGGTGGTGGATAGAGGAGAGTGTCAAAAGTGTCGATCAAACTTTTGGGGTTCGAGGACAGAGTTGATATTAATGATGTACAATAGTGCTGTTTGGCAAGGTTGAGAGCAGAGAAGTAGGAGCGCAACATAAACTTGTAGATTTCCTCCATAGTCGTTCAGTGCTGCGGGAGCACCTGGATGGATTGTGTTTGTGTAGTGTGCCATAGTTATGAATGAGAGCAAAGACGTCTACGTTTGGTTATATATATATTTAGTAAAAACGACACTGCAACAGTATAGTGCCATATTTGTATTTTATTTATTGGAAGTGTACCTCAGACATAAAGGCTATGTTTTGTGTCAGTACTTTTTCCCAAGCTTGACCCGAAACTTAACCTTTTTTGTCTGAGGTACACTTCCAATAAATAACATATAAATCTGCCACAATATTGCTGCAGTGTTTTGTTTTTTTTGCTATATATTTTGTTCAGAGTGCCACTTACCATTTTGCAATGCCTTGCTGAAACTGCTGCTGTTTTTGATATATTATATACCGTATATAGGGGAAATGTTTTAATGTGGTAGGTGGAAGTTTTAAAGGTAATATAAGAAAGTACAACTTTTAATTAAAGAGTAGCAGATAAATGGTGCAAGATTCCAATGGAGATAAGCATAAGTCTATACTGAGTGTTTCGTTAAGCCAAACATTTAGGTAGATAAAATGGGTAAATCAAATGGGCTTCTTGGTTCTTATCTACAGTCAAATCTATGCTTCTATATTTCTATGTGTATATATCACATATATAGTTGTGAGCATGCGAGCCGTCGCTCAGGCTTGCGGGCTCGCGCAGCGAAGCGAGGGCCTCTGTTGCTGGCATGGAGCGCCGAAGGCGCTCCTTGCCAGCAACTGCGACCCTCGCAAAATTTACGCCATTACGCAAGGAAAATACGAGACACGTTACGACCCATTACGACCTTGCAAAAATCGTCTGCAACACGAAAACATGAAAAATACAACAAAAACACACAACGAATGCATAAAAAGCTTACTTACAGGAAGAGGGAGCATCCAGGACCTCGAAAACTAAAGTTACACCTCAATTTAACTCAAATTAAAAGAGTTTAGACACTAAAAAATTCTCAAAGCGAGAGAAAAAATGGCCGGCGAAACAAAAGAAAACCAGGCTACAGCAGTCTAAAGACGCAAAACATCACCAAACACACCTACGTCTTTGCCTAAAAACAACTACAAGATTAAAAAACAAGGAGGCAACCTGCGCGACCCCAAAAACATTACAAACACAATAAATACAAACAACAAACACATAAAAAGGTTACTCACAGCAAGGGGGGGCACCCAGGACCTCTGCAAGTGAAGTTACACCTCTATTTAACCACAAATTTCGGAGTTTAGAGATACGAAAATCACCTAAGCGAGAGAAAAAATGGCCGCCGAACAAAATGAAAACGAGGCTAAAGGTCCCTAAACACGCAAAACACCACCATAAACACGTAAAACATCACGAAACAGCTACGGATATTCCGAAAAAGTCGCACAACATAGAAAACGAAGGACGCTAAATCAGCCACATTATATACACCAAACATCATTAGCTCACTTACAATTTCATTGCCGTCATTTTTTGCCGGGCAATTCGCTAGTACACATATATTACTAGGTATATACAAATGACAGAAAAGATACTGTGCTATCAGTCATATGTTGTCACAAACGAGGCTGTTTATATAGGTTTTTATTAATGTAGTAATAGAGTATTATAACAAAATACATGCTTACTTTTATTTATTCATTAACACTTTCTTTGCAATGCTTCCCCTTCATTTAGTGAAACGGTAAATTGTAAGTCTAAGATAATTTAAACCTTCGGCTCTAGGCTAACATGCTGCCTCTGATATTTTTTCCATTCTGAAGCCTGATTGTTGTTTACATCTGTGAGAGATGATGCAGCTTGCAAAGGAGGCTGACTGCTGATCTATGTTGTGAGAGGTGATGCAGCTTGCAAAGGAGGCTGACTGCTGATCTATGTTGTGAGAGGTGATGCAGCTTGCAAAGGAGGCTGACTGCTGATCTATGCTGTGAGAGATGATGCAGCTTGCAAAGGAGGCTAACTGCTGATCTATGTTGTGAGAGGTGATGCAGCTTGCAAAGGAGGCTAACTGCTGATCTATGTTGTGAGAGGTGATGCAGCTTGCAAAGGAGGCTGACTGCTGATCTATGTTGTGAGAGTTGATGCAGCTTGCTAGGGAGGCTGACTGCTGATCTATGCTGTGAGAGATGATTCAAGTTGCTAGGGAGGCTTACTGCTGATCTATTCTGTGAGAGTTGATGTAGCTTGCTAGGGAGGCTGACTTCTGATCTATGCTGTGAGAGTTGATGTAGCTTGCTAAGGAGGCTGACTGCTGATCTATGCTGTGATATATGAAGCAGCTTTCTAGGGAGACTGACTGCTGATCTATGCTGTGATATATGATGCAGCTTGCTAGGGAGGCTAACTGCTGATCTATGCTGTGAGAGATGATTCAATTTGCTAGGGAGGCTGACTGTTGATCTATGCTATGAGAGTTGATGCAGCTTGCTAGGGAGGCTGACTGTTGATCTATGCTGTGGGAGATGATGCAACTTGCTAGGGAGGCTGACTGTTGATCTATGCTATGAGAGGTGATGCAGCTTGCAAAGGAGGCTGACTGCTGATCTATGTTGTGAGAGGTGATGCAGCTTGCTAGGGAGGCTGACTGCTGATCTATGCTGTGAGAGATGATGCAACTTGCTAGGGAGGCTGACTGTTGCATCATCTCTCACAGCATAGATCAACAGTCAGCCTCCCTAGCAAGTTGCATAATCTCTCACAGCATAAATCAACTTGCTAGGGAGGCTGACTGTTGATCTATGCTGTGAGAGTTGATGTAGCTTGCTAGGGAGGCTGACTGCTGATCTATGCTGTGATATATGAAGCAGCTTGCTAGGGAGGCTGACTGCTGATCTATACAGTGATATATGATGCAGCTTGCTAGGGAGGCTAACTGCTGATCTATACTGTGAGAGATGATTCAATTTGCTAGGGAGGCTGACTGTTGATCTATTCTATGAGAGTTGATGCAGCTTGCTAGGGAGGCTGACTGCTGATCTATGCTCTGAGAGTTGATGCAGTTTGCTAGGGAGGCTGACTGCTGATCTATACTGTGAGAGATGATGCAACTTTCTATGGAGGATGACTGTTGATCTATGCTATGAGGGGTGATGCAGCTTGCTAGGTAGGCTGACTGCTGATCTATGCTGTGAGAGTTGATGCAGCTTGCTAGGGAGGCTGACTGTTGATCTATGCTATGAGAGGTGATGCAGCTTGCTAGGGAGGCTAACTGCTGATCTATGCTGTGAGAGATGATTCAATTTGTTAGGGAGGCTGACTGTTGATCTATGCTATGAGAGTTGATGCAGCTTGCTAGGGAGGCTGACCGTTGATCTATGCTGTGAGAGGTGATGCAGCTTGCTAAGGAGGCTGACTGCTGATCTATACTGTGATATATGATGCAGCTTGCTAGGGAGGCTCACTTCTGATCTATGCTGTGATATATGATGCAGCTTGCTAGGGAGGCTGACTGCTGATATATTTTGTGATATATGATGCAACTTGCTAGGGAGTCTGATTGCTAATCTATACTGTGAGAGTTGATGCAGCTTGCTAGGGAGGCTGACTTCTGATCTATGCTGTGATATATGATGCAGCTTGCTAGGGAGGCTGACTGCAGATATATTTTGTGTTATATGATGCAGCTTGCTAGGGAGGCTGACTGCTGATCTATGCTCTGAGAGTTGATGCAGCTTGCTAGGGAGGCTGACTGCTGATCTATGCTATGAGAGGTGATGCAGCTTGTTAAGGAGGCTGACTGCTGATCTATGCTCTGAGAGTTGATGCAGCTTGCTAGGGAGGCTGACTGCTGATCTATGCTGTGAGAGATGATGCAACTTGCTAGGGAGGCTGACTGTTGATCTATGCTGTGAGAGTTGATGCAGCTTGCTAGGGAGGCTGACTGTTGATCTATGCTGTGAGAGGTGATGCAGCTTGCTAGTTAGGCTGACTTTTGATCTATGCTATGAGAGGTGATGCAGCTTGCTAAGGAGGCTGACTGCTGATCTATGCTGTGAGAGGTGATGCAGCTTGCTAAGGAGGCTGACTTGATCTATGCTGTGAGAGTTGATGCAGCTTGCTAGGGAGGCTGACTGTTGATCTATGCTGTGAGAGGTGATGCAGCTTGCTAAGGAGGCTGACTGCTGATCTATACTGTGATATATGATGCAGCTTGCTAGGGAGGCTCACTTCTGATCTATGCTGTGATATATGATGCAGCTTGCTAGGGAGGCTGACTGCTGATATATTTTGTGATATATGATGCAACTTGCTAGGGAGTCTGATTGCTAATCTATACTGTGAGAGTTGATGCAGCTTGCTAGGGAGGCTGACTTCTGATCTATGCTGTGATATATGATGCAGCTTGCTAGGGAGGCTGACTGCAGATATATTTTGTGTTATATGATGCAGCTTGCTAGGGAGGCTGACTGCTGATCTATGCTCTGAGAGTTGATGCAGCTTGCTAGGGAGGCTGACTGCTGATCTATGCTATGAGAGGTGATGCAGCTTGTTAAGGAGGCTGACTGCTGATCTATGCTCTGAGAGTTGATGCAGCTTGCTAGGGAGGCTGACTGCTGATCTATGCTGTGAGAGATGATGCAACTTGCTAGGGAGGCTGACTGTTGATCTATGCTGTGAGAGTTGATGCAGCTTGCTAGGGAGGCTGACTGTTGATCTATGCTGTGAGAGGTGATGCAGCTTGCTAGTTAGGCTGATTTTTGATCTATGCTATGAGAGGTGATGCAGCTTGCTAAGGAGGCTGACTGCTGATCTATGCTGTGAGAGGTGATGCAGCTTGCTAAGGAGGCTGACTTGATCTATGCTGTGAGAGTTGATGCAGCTTGCTAGGGAGGCTGACTGTTGATCTATGCTGTGAGAGGTGATGCAGCTTGCTAGTTAGGCTGACTTTTGATCTATGCTATGAGAGGTGATGCAGCTTGCTAGTTAGGCTGACTGTTGATCTATGCTATGAGAGGTGATGCAGCTTGCTAAGGAGGCTGACTGCTGATATATACTGTGATATATGATGCAGCTTGCTAGGGAGGCTCCATGTTTCTTTAAGTAATCCATAGAGTTTTAATAAATATCCATTACAAAGTTGTTTATTGATGTATTTGTTGTAATATTTTAAATGTGTGTTTATCATGCAAATTATCTCATATTTTTCTTTAACATCTGGTGCTTACTTTTTTGTACATTTCTCTAAAGAGAGTTTAGAATTGCCCTATACAGGTGCAGAAGAGATTTTTTGATTATTACCTAGCAAATTCCTTATTAATTATATAAAACTGTTCAACTGTTTGTTTGCACATGTATTTAAAGCTTTACAAATTTTGTTTTCTCACTTGGTTCTTTCCTTTCTTATCTTAGCAACGTCCAGAAAAGCAGTCGCTAAGTGCGGCTATGTGCCGCGAGTCACACTGGAAATGCCTTCTACTCTCCATTCTTATGTTTGTGTGTCTCGGTGCAGTGACCTGGTGCCAGGTAACCAGCGTGACCAAGCTCAGCTTTGATAGCTCCCTTAAGGGCAGGTCTATGATCTACCATGGTAGCCCTTGTTCAGATGGTTATGTCTACATACCCTTGGCTTTCCTTGCTATGCTCTACGTGGTATACCTTGTGGAATGCTGGCATTGCCATGCCAAAACTGAACTTCAACATAAAGCTGATGTTAGCAGTGTCCAAGATCAGATAGAGCGTATGCGCCAAGCTACACCTTGTATCTGGTGGAAGGCAATCAGCTATCACTTTGTTAGGCGTACTAGGCAAGTTACACGCTACAGACATGGTGATGCATATACAACCACTCAGGTCTACCATGAACGAGTTAACACTCATGTGGCTGAAGCAGAGTTTGAATACTCCCATTGTGGCATAAAAGACATCTCCAAAGACTTGTTGGACTTGGAACAACATCCTGCAACAAAATTGAAGTTCACAAAATGCTTCAGCTTTGCAAACATTGAGTCTGAAAATTCATATCTTACTCAGCGTGCCCGCTTTTTCACAGAGATAGAGGGTCTTGATGATTACATGGAGGCTAGAGAAGGAATGCAACTAAAAAATGTGGACTTCAAGGAGTTAGTGATTGCCTATGTTGACCTAGAACGTCTCCCATGGTATGTGTCACATTATGCTTTCTGGACAGCAGCAGTGTTCATGCTATCTTGGCCACTTAGGGTCTTTATAGAATATCGAACTGCCCATGTTCATTACCACATTGAAAAACTTTTAGGATTAGAATATAGGGTGACTGCAACTGAAGAGGAACCTATATACAGATTCAGAATGCCAAGGGTCAGCACCTTTGACAGCACAGAACTGGAATGGCATATTTGTACAAATAGACAGCTGATCCCCAGCTATTCTGAGGCAGTCCTGATGGATCTCACAGATGCATCCTTGTGCAATGGATACTCTTCCTGTGGATATAGTGGTGTCCTGCGTGGTGGATGTGAAGGTTGTAACAGGGCCTCCAGCAGTTCTTCCATCTTCTCCCGTCATGCCATGCGTAGCTGCAGTGGAGGTCCATCTCACCTCTCCCTCAGTACCAGCCGCTTCTCCCTCTGCCAGCTTCATGGATCCCACAGGACAGGGCTCTGGCGAAGCCGGAGCAGTAGCTTAGCAGAGCGTGTCTGCCAAGATGACCGTTGCTGTTCCTATTCAAGTCAGTTGGCCATCAATGAAAACCCGCCAACTTACCATGATGCCCGCTTCTTTCCTGTGCTCATTGTCCATCGTCAGGAAGGGTGCCGCAGCAGAAACTTCTGCATCCACCGCTCCTCCTGCATGGAGACATCCTTGTGATGGAATTTGACATTGTCCTAGTGGTGCAGTCCACACTTTAAATCAGAACATAACAACATATGATATCAAAATTATTCAGAAACTCCCACTGATAGTTTAATAAAGTGCTTTAAATGATCACAAAAAGCAACTGTAAAATAATAGAAACATTTTGGGATTGCACCTTTAAGACAAGTCTCCATGTCTCTTAAATACATTTCATAATTTCAGTGCATTTTACTAAAACCATCTCATTTATACTTGATGCCTGGGTCTAAAGGAATATGCTGCAATAACATAAATATGTGTATCTCTACACATTTAAACACCATGTATGTATCCATTATACCCTACATTTTACAGGAGAGCTATGGTTTCTTTAAATAATGCAATGTCCTGCTTCTGGGCCGGTGAGGAGGAAGTTGTGTGGTGTCAATTTCAATCTTATCCTATCATACAGAGGATCTGGACTTCTGCCTGTTCCCTCCTCCACCATCTCTTCCTCCACTGATAACTACAAACACACACGGCCATCATCCATCTTTCAGGATGTGATGTAACAAACAAAAATGTATTCATGTACTCATAAAGATAATTTTAAAATTTCAGATTTTGCTAGAAAATAGTTTTATGTCCATAGCACACAGCTGCTAATATATTGCTATTTTGACAAAAAAAAATTGTCTCTTTCTTGAACTGCAGTGGTCCTTTAACCAGTGATATGATCGATTCTAGAACAATATGTTTAGGATTTTCATCACAGAACCAATAAATGACCAATCATCTTTAATGCAATTTCAAATCCTTCCATTTTCTCTGCAGAAAACTAGTTTTATCTAGAATTCTGAAAGTCATCTTAGCCCAAACTATGTGGAGTTATGAAATATATATATTTTTTTATTTCATTCTACTCAATTCTAGTCCTTTACCAATTTTGCTTTCCTCTTTCTTTCCATCCCTAATATTGCTCTTTGTAGTGTCATATGGTAGTGTTTACAGAAAATAACATTTTAATTTTGATTTGAATACAAATTAAAAGTTGCAAAGAATAATTTTTATATTCCATCCAAAATGAGAATGTTTATTGGTATATTTTTTGTGTGTTTTCAACAGCGATATGGATTACATTATGAACAAATGTTGGCTTTAACTACTGAACATGTGTAGAGAAACTTAGCAATGTTTATAGAGCAGCATATTCCTGGACTTTAAAGACAATGTTTGTTGGAGTTTGTCAAATCACAGCGCTTGTTTTCAAATACACCTCTTGTCCCACCCATGTGATATATAACAAATATGGCTATGTGCTACTCACCAACTCAAAGATGTAGATGTTCTTCAGTCTCTGGTAGTGAAATGGCAAACTCATACCTCAATTTAACACTCAGGCCCATAAGTCATATTTGATGTCAATAGGTGCTAAGTGGTAACGTTATAGCTTAATTTATGCAACAATCATATCAATCAAATACAAAAACCACAACCTCCTCAGTCATTCCTCTTCTTAATATGGCAATTATCTGGTTTGTATGATTTCCAGTTGTTTTAATAAAAGTTCAAGTCCAAGTTTCTTCATTGGCAGCAAAATCTGGGAGTTAGAATGATGCCATGTGACCTTATTTATTAGTAATATATAATACATTTGGACTTGCGCTGTGGATGATCAGCACTCTTTCTTCATTGAAGATGCATTGTTTATAATACAGTGGAACATTGACCTATATTTACTGGTCCACTGTCCAGCAAAACTACAGAGCAATTAAACTGTATCAAACTATGCAAATTACTGCATAAGACAGGTGAAAACTCAACACTACCCGAGAAACAACTAAAAATCTGATCTTGTTTAGTGTGAAATCTCCACTAAGAACCAATTCACAAAATTGTATTATACTGAGAACTAGATTGTGAAGAGAAATATTATATTTTTTATATAGCGCCATGCTAAAGGTGCTAGTACATCGAAAAAAATACTGTCAGTAAAAAGATCAGATATAATAAAAAGCTATTACCAGAAAGCAATATAGCTTACCTTGGATGTGTATTCAAAGTATATCCTGTGTGTGAGGAGCTAATAAATAAATAAATTGGAATATAAATGCAATAACTGTTATTAAAAAATATATATGATGGACTTGTGCAATAACAGCATGGAAAACCTCACAATGGATGGTCTATGTTAGCATAAAATGGGATGAATAATATAGATATATTGAAATCAGTTTTTGTACTCTTGTGTCCATCCAGTTGAAGGCAAAGAAGAATGCATATCTGCCTCTGAATGTAGAGCTCAATGGCAAACTCCATATGGAGTCAGCATGTCTGATTGTAAGTACATTATGTAATGGTTTCTTATGGCTTTGACTGTTGCACCATTAAACACATTATTTTTAATTAGCTGTGTTTGTATTTTGTATTGTTCTTAGATATTATAATTTCTGTGTTGAAGATCAGAACAAAGGAACTATGTGCTGGAGACCATTAAAACCAATCTTATAGATTGTTGGGATTTTTTTCATTGGTCTAGATTCACAAAGGTTAGAGGTCTTGGTAAGCTAGATTTTCATGTAATTAAATAAAAATACATAAAAAATATGAATACAAATTGTTTTTTAACTGATTATTTAATCTGTACTCAAAGCAGATACAGTAAGTCCCCTACTGACATGGTTTCAACTTACAGGAAATTAGAGGAGGAGGTCTCATGAAATACAGCAACCTGCTTGTCCGAGACTTTAAACCAGCAGACAAGGAGCAGATAAAGTCCTTGGAGCGCTACATGTGCTCACACTTCTTCATAGACTTCTCTGATATATTTGAACGGCAGAGGAAGCTGGAGTCTTACCTCCGGAACCACTTCATGGGCCATGCCTAAAATGATTTATTCCTGGTACAGAATACTATAAAAGTACTTCTTTAAATCAGCCAGAAAATATCCAGGGCCATCAACATATGTAACATTTGAGCCACAAGTAACGGAATAGTATTATAAACGAAGGGTACATTTTTTGACAGTTATGTTATTACTAGCAACTTTCCCATCAAAAAATTACGGGAGTAAAATTGTAAGCGTGGCAATGCTGATTTCCACACAATGCGAGGATATGGGCCCTCTGAGTCCCTTCGGCACTTTTTGCGAGCCTCTTCCCCCATGTACTACCTTGGGTTAAGAGTTAGTGCATTAAGTCTTAGTGCTTAGGGCTCCTATTTACGTCCTTCAGTCTCTTTTTACGTCCTTTGGCCTTGTTTTCAGGTGTGTTCATGTTTTTGCGGCAGACATTTTTTTCTTGCTTAAGCGATTTTCGATCGTGAAAAAGGGCAAAATATTCCTCAATTTGAGGCATATTTGTGTGTTTTTGTAGATATTTTAATTTCGGTGGTTCCTGTTTAAAAGTCTTATTTTTGTGAGCCTCGCAGTCCATCTCCGTGCTTCAGGTCCTAAGTCACATGGGTTGTAATTTTGCAGCCGTCGCTAAGTCATTGCAGCTAAGTCCCGCGTGTTTCAACTGTTCGTGCGCAAAGTCCAGGCGGTCATCGCAAGCCCTGCAATGAGCGCCTTCGGCGCTCATTGCATCCTGTCCCGCATGCTGCAGGACAGTGGTGCTAAGTGGTGGTGGTGAAGGGGCTTGTGTACCTGAATGAAGCTGTGAGCCATACCATGTAGGGCCACTGTACGTGGGCAGGTCATAGCAGAGAGGTCAGACAAATCACAGTCCACTAGAGAAGGAACTACAAACCCACTCCAGTATCACCTGTCATATTGTTATCAGGTCCTTAGGGGAATGTTGATACTCCACAGTATCACACATTGGATTGTGCATGTGTATTAACCTTAATATTATTTAATATGATAGATATTATTATATGATATCTAATGCTATTATGACTATTATTATTGTTATATATATATACTGTATATTGATATATTGCATAGTAACTAAGGCTCTTTAGTTTACATATATAGGAATGTGACACAAATGGGATGTATGTGGATGTCCCATAACCCCAACCATTGAAAACACACGGACATGGTGAGAACGGTATAACAAAGCTCTATTTCATACACAGAGCATAATCAGAAATGGACGAGACTGTGTATTAATATAATGGGTGTGGTGTGGGCGGATCCCGGGAGAGCAAGTGGCTTGTGGGGAAAAGGGGGTACCTAAAGGGGGTAATGTCATAGTCTAGAATAAGCACGATGCATAGCACCTACCAGGGTCACATGTGGTCACTACACCACTGCAACCGGAATCTGATGAAAAAAAGATCATCAGAAATCAAACCATCTAATTGAAGAAATCATTAATGTGCATAGCACTTACAACTTGTCTAGATCTGCTCAATGAAACAGATGCTTAAACCTCTGGACTGTGTAATCAAATCCAGTTTCACACATACAAAAATCTGAAAAAAGTGGTCAACAAAAAAAGGCGGAGGATAAAAAAACAACAAAGTAAAGCATGTGCAGTACAGTGCTAAATACTGTAACTGCAACAATATACCAACTCGGTTCCCATCTGCAAGCATTACTAACTATTTAACTAGTTCTCTGGATAAATCACTGGCCATGACCATTAATAAGTCAGTGGTCAAGGTGTACTATCACCTTCTCCATATGATATTGGTGACATGTTAAACTAAACCCTATGTGTCCACAGAGAAGAGGATCATGGACCATGTGATGGGAGGTTACATAGTATTTGAGGTTGAATGAAGACTGTAATTCCATCAAGTTCAGCCTTTTTAGATCTCTTCTGATACTTTTAATATGTGGACTATTTGTTAATAATTGCTCATTGATCCAGAGGAAGGCAAACAGAACCCTGCCCCCCCTGAAACTTTGCCAATTGTCTCATAAGGGGGGGGGGGGCAAAATTCCTTCCTGACCCCAGAGACTGGCGATCTAATTTCTCCTTGGATTAATATTCCTTCGCTAGTTATTTAGGATAACCATGAATGCCCTCTTTATTCAAAAATATATCTAACCCCTTTTTAAAGTTATCTATCAAATTTGCTGTCTCCACCTCCTTTGGTAGAGAGTTCCACAGTTTACCCACCCTAACTGTAAAGAAACATTTTATTTCTTTAAGGTGAAATCTTTTTTCCTCTAACCTCAAGGGATGTCCTCTTGTCAGTTGAAAATATCTTGGTACAAAAACTTCACTTGACAAAGCCTTATATTGACCCTGGATGTATTTAAATAAGGTAATCATATCCCCTCCTAGACGCCTTTTTTCTAGGGAAAATACATTTAATTTGGTTAGTCTTTCTTCATAAGTTAGCCCCATCCATTCCCCTTATTAGTTTTGTTGCCCTTCTCTGTACTTTTTCCAGCTCTAAAATGTCCTTTTAGGAAGTGGTGCCCACAATTGTACTCCATATTCCAAATGAGGGCGTACTAGACATTTGTACAGTGACAGAATTATATTTGCTTCCCTTGCTTCTATACCCTTCTTAATACATGTTAATATTTTACTTGGCTTTGCAGCTGATACTTGGCATTGAACACTGCTACCTAGGTGGTTGTCCACAAGTACTCATAAATCCCTTTCAATATCAGATACCCCTTGATTTGCTCCATTAAGATTATAAATTGCATGGCTATTTTTCCTTCCCAAATGCATAACCTTACATTTATTTGTATTAAATCTCATCTGCCATTTAGCCGCCCATTTCTCAAATTTATGCAAATCCCTTTGTAGGAAAAGTACATCATTATCTGATTTATACTTCTTGTATAATTTAAATGCATGCTTCTTTTTCCTTCTCATGATCTTTAAGTCATCGTTAAGCCACATAGGATGTGATTTACTCCTATTAATTTTATTTCCACAAGGTACATGCCGATGTGTATGTATATTTAGTAAGGATTTGAATGTTGTCTGTTTATTTTCAGCATTTTTTCCCTGTAGGTTCTTTATCCCAGTCTATATGTTTTATTGCTGCCCTTAGCCCATTAAAGTTAGCCCTTCTGCATACAAAATATCACCAGCACATAGGCCAAGATTCAAGACTCTGTAGCCAGGCTAAATTAGGTTAACATTGTGACCAATAGATTTTTACTGAGGAGTGCTGTTGAGAGGGCACACCCTGGAATGCACTCAGGTCCGCCCCAATCCTGAGCAGCCTGGCCAGGTAGGTTTCAGTCATCAGGTGGTGCCTCCTCTCCTCCCTGTTGCACCTGGCCAGGCTGCTTATTACCTCCCCATGATTGGCGGAGATGCTGGCCTGGATCCCCCGAAGACAGTACAACTGCTGATGCATGAGGGTCAGCATCTCCACCTGTGCAGCATGAACAGATAAGGAGGGGGGTGGGTATGGTGTCTGAGTTGGGAGGATCTGGTGCCCTGCTGGAACCTGCAACATTATGGGTGGTGGTGGGCCCGGTGGGGGTGGCCAGTCCAGCGCACTGCTGTGGTGGTGGGGGGGGGGGGGAGGTGGTGGCTGCCTGGTATAGTCCCTCCAGTGGGAGGGCCCTGGCGATAGGCTCAGTCTCTGGAGGAGGGCGTTGGTGGGGTTGAATCCTGGCAGTGTGGCCGGTGGTCCTGGTGGTGACCCCACTAGCCAGATTACATCCTCCTCCTCAGAACCAGGGCCCTTGGCTCCTCTTCTCTCCTCCACCCCCCCCCCCCCCCCCGGCGCCAGTTCCTGCTAGGCAGGGTCTTGCTGCTCTACTTTCTGCTCTGATGGAGCTGACGCCCCCACCTCTGGCTCACCACTGGACCCAGACCTCCTTGATGCTGAAAGAGAGAAAAGAAAGGTATATGTTATTAGTATGATTAACTATACATTGTTTTGTGTTCATTCCTAACTATCTGGATGATTCTCCTAATTGCAACTCAAATTTGCTATCATTTGCTAGATAGGATCTATTCTTTGGTTCTTGGTCTTGATCGTTTTCGGCTCCTACCGCTATCTTGATTCCAGCTGCGGTCTGTAACTGTATAGGCACACCACTACATGGACTTTCTATTGCTTTATTGCTCTTGTTGTGGCCAGCAACGACAGTGATCTGTCAGCTTCCTGGATTTAATTACGCATTTATCTATCCCTTGTTACTTCCATGGAGCTGACATGTCATTGTCCTTGTTGGTCATCATGTACATGTGTAGTGTGTGTGATGTACATGTGGTGGCATGTTGGTGAATGTCATATTCACCTGACATGGAGGCTGGGTCCTGCTGGGCCACCAGGCCTGAAGCTCCAGAGGCAGGCACCTGGTTGAGAAAGTCCTTGGCGACCCTCTCTCACTCATTGTAGTGCACAGTCACATTCTTCTCCTCCTTGGCCATCATCCTACTCACCCTGGCCCTGATGTCGTCAAAATGGTCCTTGATGGACCTCACATCCCTTGGCGCTGTGCCCTTCCATGCCTTACCCCTATGCACTGGCCTAACTTACCTCCCCCCTGCAAGGATCATGGGTCAGCCACCATTCTGTGGTGGGCCCTGTGTTTGCCCTTAGCCTCTTGCCCTCCCAACTGCATATGGGTGAAAATACGGTCCCTACTACATGCTATTGATCCTTGAGATAACAGAATTTTTTCTCTGACATCCTTAAAATGTTCTGTAAGTTGTTCCCTTTTCAAAAACCAAATACGGGTTGTGATGGTAGAATATTTGGCATAAGAATGTGCCAATGTTTTAATCTTTTTAATTCTGTAAGATTGAGAATAAAAATTGCTATATCTAGGATGTTAGATTTGTTGTCTTTCTTGTCTTTTTTTCTTAACAGATTTTTTCTATCTCTTTGTAAGCTGTTTTGACATGCTCTCTGTAGAATTTTGTCTTTTTAACTCCTCTCAGATAGTCTGACCCTCGGATTATTTACCTCATTTTTTAAAGATTTTAAGCTTGAACGGTTTCTTCTTAGTCTCAAGTAGTCACTCTCAAGTAGTCACCCTTGGGTAAATTTAATGGTAAATTTTGGGTGAACACTTTCTGTCATAAGAGTATTGTTTGTGGAAAAGAGTTATGGAAAAGACTTTTTAATATTTAAGACATTTGTATTAAGTTCTTTGATAAATTCCTCCAACGTTTTATATGGGCAAGACCACAAAAATAGTATGTCATCAATATATCTATGCCAACATTTAATATACTTAGTTTTCTCACCAGCCATGGAACACTATACTATTACTTCTTCCGACCAACCAAGCACATTCAGTGCCCATGGCTGTACCATGAATCTGCAGAAAAGGTACATTACCATTGGCAGAATAGTTGTGGGTTAGGATGAATTTGCACACACCCATAAGAAAATCCATTTCTTCTAGGTCATAGTTCGTTTTATTGGTTAGAAAGACCAAGGGGAAGAAATCTCAGACCAAGACTTCAACAACCACAGAATCAATATGTAAAACCGTCCCTAAACCTAATTCAATCTGAATCTCAGATCTCAGTACTGCATCCTCACTGGACAACTTTGAAAATGTAAAAGATATGTGTCTTTTTGAAAGAAAATTGTTAGTAAAAATTATTTAGTCAAAAATAATATTATACACCAGAATCATCAAACTTTTCAAAAGAAGATAAAGCAACATTAAAAATCTTGGAAGCACTATTAGAGGAGAGTGAAATTAAAAGAGGACTAGATTGGACAAACAAATTAAAAATAGCTTGCTTGTTCATGCCTCCTAGTACAATTTCTCCATTGGCACAGACCTTCCTCAATCTGGTATGCAATGTTGTTATTTGCTAGTTCAGTCATGTCTGACTCTCTGTGACCCTATGGACCACAACATGCCAGGCACATCTATCTTTATCTTTTTGGTTGTGCTTATCCATAAGGTTATACTTGCAAATATACTGGCGTGTGTTGCAGTTCCTTCCCTAGTGGACTGTAATTTGTCTGACCTCTCTGCTATGCCATCTTGGGTCACCCTACGTGGTATAGCTCACAACTTTATTAAAGTACACAAGCCGCTTCATCACAACAAGGTAGCGATCCAGATGATGTATACAATGATATAACCAATATTCAAGAAAGACAGGAAGACAAATATTTGATAGATTTGGAAATAACAGCTCTGAAGAGAATAAGACAATGGGATGATGTAATTATAAAAATGGGTTTACCATAGTATTATGGCCCAATGATATGTACAAAACAGAGGCAACTAGACAATCAATGGACATCAATTGTTACAGAAAATTGTTTGGCAAATTTTTGGGAGCATACACTAGCATAATAGACAATGCACATAGATGAGGTCTGATATCTAAAAAAGAACATATATCTCTGATGGTAAAATACCCTAAGGTGGCATGAGTTTACTTCTTGCAGAAAATACATAAAAATATAGAGAAACCCCGGAATGCCTGATAGTTACAGCCAAAGGTTCTCTATGTGAGAATGAAAGCAAGTATGTAGACTACCACCTTAGGAAATGAGTGTAGGACATTCCTTCCTACACAAGGGACACCATGCACATTTAAAAAAAAAAATATTATCATGGATGATACTTTGCTGGTGTCCCTTGATGTAGAGCCTTTATACACCAGTATCACACATCAAAAGGGCTGTGAGGCATGAAGATACTTCTAAACCAATAAAACAAATTACAAGCTAGAGCTAGAAACAATAATTTTTCTTATTAGTCTGTGCAAACTCATCCTAACCCACAACCATTTTGTCTTTGGCAATGCATTTTTCTGCATATTCAGGGTACAGCCATGGGCCCGGCAAATGCAACCTTTTTCTTGGTTTGTTGGAGGAAGTAATAGTTTTCTCACCAGCCATGGAAGACTTTACTCAATATAGTAAAGGTTGGCATATATATATTGATGAGAAAATGTAAACAAAAAGAGTAGAGGCTCTTATCCTACAACGAAAAATACCTCAGTGGGTTTTCTCTATAGGTCTGGTTACCTACTCAGAGATCAGTCTCTTTTAGCTCACTTGTGCCCATCACAGGGCGAAATATCCTGTAGTATATCAGTCTGGTCCCACTCAAAAGCGTGACCCAGCTCCGAAATACCAGGCAATACTACCCTGAACAGGAGAAACAGCAAACCCCAGACGCGTGTCGGCCTCTGTGGGCTTCGTCAGTGAGGTGCAGCTGTACTCCCTAAGGCACAGTGAGCAAGCAGTCTACGCCTGGTTACCCCTATCACGCTTAGGGGGTTTTCTCACCCCACTTTCCATTTACTTTCATAGGGTGGAAGGGGGATGGTGCGACCGAGGAGGCCCAGGGTAGGCCAGGATTGAAAGGCCACTACCTTCACTACAAAATATATATATTAAAATGAATAATACATCAATAAGAACATTTGCATGTCTAAAAGGTGGGGGCATGCAAATGAGAATACAATGTACCTCACTCTTTTAATCCAAAAATAGCAACTTTATACATTAAAGCAAAGCACCAGGTTGGATTTTACACAAAAAATAGGATCACTCATATACAGGCCTGTTTCAAGCTTTTGGCTATCATCAGTATAAGGCAGATTCTGGTTTGTGCAATAGATTTTGTAGGATTGGGTATTCCACAACAATCATTTAGTGTAAGGTGAGCAATAAGCTCTCCACCGTACAGAGTACAGAAAACGAATAATACATTAATAAGCCCATTTGCATGTCTAAAAGATGGGAACATGCAAACGAGAATACAATGTACCTCACTCTTTTAATCCAAAAATAGCAACTTTATACATTGCTCCCTTAAAGCATATGCCCGCCGTATTAAACAGCTTTTAAGCAAAGCACCAAGTTGTATATATATATATATATATATATATATATATATATATATACAGGGAGTGCAGAATTATTAGGCAAGTTGTATTATTGAGGATTCATTTTATTATTGAACAACAACCATGTTCTCAATGAACCCAAAAAACTCATTAATATCAAAGCTGAATATTTTTGGAAGTAGTTTTTAGTTTGTTTTTAGTTTTAGCTATTTTAGGGGGATATCTGTGTGTGCAGGTGACTATTACTGTGCAGAATTATTAGGCAACTTAACAAAAAACAAATATATACCCATTTCAATTATTTATTTTTACCAGTGAAACCAATATAACATCTCAACATTCACAAATATACATTTCTGACATTCAAAAACAAAACAAAAACAAATCAGTGACCAATATAGCCACCTTTCTTTGCAAGGACACTCAAAAGCCTGCCATCCATGGATTCTGTCAGTGTTTTGATCTGTTCACCATCAACATTGCGTGCAGCAGCAACCACAGCCTCCCAGACACTGTTCAGAGAGGTGTACTGTTTTCCCTCCTTGTAAATCTCACATTTGATGATGGACCACAGGTTCTCAATGGGGTTCAGATCAGGTGAACAAGGAGGCCATGTCATTAGATTTTCTTCTTTTATACCCTTTCTTGCCAGCCACGCTGTGGAGTACTTGGACGCGTGTGATGGAGCATTGTCCTGCATGAAAATCATGTTTTTCTTGAAGGATGCAGACTTCTTCCTGTACCACTGCTTGAAGAAGGTGTCTTCCAGGAACTGGCAGTAGGACTGGTAGTTGAGCTTGACTCCATCCTCAACCCGAAAAGGCCCCACAAGCTCATCTTTGATGATACCAGCCCAAACCAGTACTCAACCTCCACCTTGCTGGCGTCTGAGTTGGACTGGAGCTCTCTGCCCTTTACCAATCCAGCCACGGGCCCATCCATCTGGCCCATCAGGACTCACTCTCATTTCATCAGTCCATAAAACCTTAGAAAAATTAGTCTTGAGATATTTCTTGGCCCAGTCTTGACGTTTCAGCTTGTGTGTCTTGTTCAGTGGTGGTCGTCTTTCAGCCTTTCTTACCTTGGCCATGTCTCTGAGTATTGCACACCTTGTGCTTTTGGGCACTCCAGTGATGTTGCAGCTCTGAAATATGGCCAAACTGGTGGCAAGTGGCATTGTGGCAGCTGCATGCTTGACTTTTCTCAGTTCATGGGCAGTTATTTTGCGCCTTGGTTTTTCCACACGCTTCTTGCGACCCTGTTGACTATTTTGAATGAAACGCTTGATTGTTCGATGATCACGCTTCAGAAGTTTTGCAATTTTAAGAGTGCTGCATCCCTCTGCAAGATATCTCACTATTTTTGACTTTTCTGAGCCTGTCAAGTCCTTCTTTTGACCCATTTTGCCAAAGGAAAGGAAGTTGCCTAATAATTATGCACACCTGATATAGGGTGTTGATGTCATTAGACCACACCCCTTCTCATTACAGACATGCACATCACCTAATATGCTTAATTGGTAGTAGGCGTTCGAGCCTATACAGCTTGGAGTAAGACAACATGCATAAAGAGGATGATGTGGTCAAAATACTCATTTGCCTAATAATTCTGCACTCCCTGTATATATATATATATATGTATATATATATATATATATATATATATATATATATATATATATATATATATATATATATATATATATAAAAAGAGTGAGGTAGCTGTGAGTATTGCACTTTTTATTGAACAAACGTACTCATTGAAGCAACAGCTTTTGAAAAATGTACCTTACTGAATTAAGGAAATGAAACAAATAAAAGTAACTGGGCAGAGATGCACATACCAGCATTGTAAATAATGTCCTGATATGTCAGTATGTTAGCCTGCAGATCAGGTTTTAGATAAGAACACAGCAGAGCCATAGCTGAGGGCAGAAAATATCCCTACATATTGAGTATTGCAAAATAAGAAATAAATGGGAGGAATGTGTCAGAGTCACAGAACGTTTTGATATTGTGATTGAAATACCCAATCAATATTAAGTCTGATATCTTATGTATTAAAAAATGTAATACATTTTGTTACGATCTACTGCTTGATTTGAAAAGATCCTAGATACATCCTACCCAATAAAATTTTTGTACTGTATCCCTGCTAGCAAGATATGGACCAGTATCAGGACAATGACCACGAGGGAGCACCAACAATACCACAGAAAAGCAGGAACTATAAAACTTGCTAAAAATTAGCAGTTCAAAACTGTAAACACCACAAGTCTAAATCTAAAGATGAAATTGTTATAAAGTTGCAGATTTATTTGTCAGCATATTTTGTGACAATTCCATATATTTTTTTACCATTTATTCAGAACAACTGAATGATTTCATGACTCATATATAAGATAACTGGCAGATTGATTGTTTTTCTTATTAGAGATTGCTCTATCCATGACCTTATCTTTCTAGTCAAGTAAGAAGGAACCTTGGACATGCAACATTACACAGTATTAACCATTGTCAGCCTGGGGCTCATAGCATATTAACAGTTCTAATTCACAGTGGTTCCCCTGGGCATGATAATTTTCATTTCAAAACGTTTCCATCTCCAGGATGGTTTTTACATTTCCTCTCAGTATTTTGATTTTCAGGTTTTGGATGAAGTGATTATTCTGGGTAAAATGGTGCCCGACTGGCATACAATAAGTATTTTCATTCCACTTTTTGATGAAAAGTCTGTGCAGTTTCATCCTTTTATATACATTTTGGCTGATTTCCCCAGTGTAACAGCCCTTTCAAATATAGTACATTGTTTTAAGTAATCCGCATTGGACGATGTGCATGAAGATTACCCTGTGATTTTATAGGTCTTGTTGTTATGCATGGCTGTGTGCTCTTCACAGTTGTGTTGACAATTGTTGCAAGGTTTGGTACCATTTTCTCTGTTAGTCTGTTCATTGGCCAATCTTGCTGATCAATGCTTGTTTCAGTTTGATGGCTGTCTAAATGCATGAATGGGAGGATTGGGAATATATGTTTTAATTCTGCATCCTCTGTTAGTAGCAGCTGTAAATCCATCAACATTTTACATATTTCTCCAAGAGCCGGATGGTATCTGGTAGTTTCTTTAGTTTTGTATTGCAACGCAACAGATGTTCACGGGGTGTTTTAATGGCAAAGATAACTTTCTGTGTAATGACACAAAGCTTGTAACCCTTCTGCCTGAAATATTCAGACTGTTTTTAAATGTTTACCATGGTCCTCAGTATTTGAGCATATGCAGTGAGATCCGATAGCTTGACTATTGCTTGCTTAGTATGGAAGCAATGGAAATTGGTGCTGTGTAGGTATCTGCCTCTGTCCGTAGGTTTCCTATATTCCGATAAGTGGAGTCTGCCATTTGTGATGGTTACAGTAGTGTCCAGTGTTCCTCTGTTCTGCAATAATCCATTCTAAGTTTATCGTATATACTCGAGTATAAGCCAAGTTTTTCAGCCCTTTTTTTAAGGCAAAAAAGGGCCCTCTCGGCTTATACTCGAGTCACTCCCCCCCCCCCCCCCCCCCCCCGCGTCTCTCAAACCCCCTGTGTGTCTCTAACCCCCCCGTGTGTCTCTAACCCCCCCCGTGTGTCTCTAACCCCCCGTGTGTCTCTCTACCCCCCGTGTCTCTTTCCCTCCCCCCTCCTCAACCTATACCCCTCTCCTCAGGTTGAGGAGGGTTGAGGTTGTGGAGGGTTGAGGCTGAGGAGGGGGTTGAGGATGAGGATGGGGAGGTTGATGAGGGGGTTGAGGATGGGGGGGTTGAGGAGGAAGGTTGAGGAAGGGGCTGAGGAGAGAGGTTGAAGATGAGGAGGGAGGTTGAGGATGAGGAGGAGGGGTTGAGGAAGGGGGTTGAGGTTGAGGAGAGGGGTTGAGGATGGGGGGTTGAGGAGAGAGGATGAGGATGGGGGGTTGAGGAGGGGGATTGAGGATGGGGGTTGAGGAGAGAGGTTGAGGATGGGGGGTTGAGGATGAGGATGGGGGGGTTGAGGAGGGGGTTAAGGATGGGGGGTTGAGGAGGGGGTTGAGGAGGGGGTTGAGGATGAGGAGGGAGGATGAGGAGGGAGGTTGAGGATGAGGAGGGAGGTTGAGGATGAGGAGGGAGGTTGAGGAGTGGGGTTGAGGAGGGTGATAAGGGAGGGGGAAGAGACACAGGGAAGGGAGAGGTTGGAAGAGACACAGGGAAGGGAGAGGGGAGAAGAGACACAGGGAAGGGAGAGGGAAGAAGAGACACAGAGAGAGAGGGGGACACAGAGGGCACAAGAGGGACACAGGGGGCAGCACATTTCCCACCTTTGGCTTATACTTGAGTCACTCATTTTACCCAGTATTTTGTGGTAAAATAGGTGCCTCGGCTAATACTCGGGTCGGCTTATACTCGAGTATATACGGTAATTGATGTGGGGAAGGTGTTAAAGGAATTGTGGAAGTCTCTGAGTTTTTTTCTCCTGTCAATATGATGAACAATCATCTATGCATCAGTAAGGATTGGGAACATACGTGGACAGGTATCTCTGTTCCAGGTCTACCATAAATAGATTAACGTATTGTGGTGCCATTTTGGGAGTAATTGTGGTCTCCATTTTTTGCAGGTAAACATGTTTGTTGAAGGTGAAGTAGTTGTGGGTTAGCATATGTTCCATCAGGGTTATATTTTTGGTTCTGAGTGTGTCTGCTGAGAGAAATTTAAGGCATGCCTCAGTGCCATCTTTGTGTAGGATGTTGTTGTAGGATAGCCCCATCTTCCTGTTTTTTGTCATACTTTTTTGTAATACAACCCATGTTTCACATTTGTGACATAAACACCCGTCGCCTCATTGCCAATGCCTGAAACCATGGATAAAGGTAGGTAGTGATGCCTCCTTTAAAAACAAACCTTGGCCCTTTTTTTTCAGTCATAACTAACTAAAGTTGTCCTGTTTCCACTAGTTTAATTTGCCTTCTGATTATTGCTTATGTTTGATATATTGGAAAGAAGGGGGTGAAATGAGGAAAAAAACATTGGCAGAGACACATGAGTCTGATCAAGCCTACGGACTATGGGAAATCCTTCTGCTCTTTGGGACTTTTGGAAAACTTGATATGCATGTATGATCATATGTAAACATATCTTGTACAACTGATATAGCTGAATGTATAAGCTTGGTTTAATACAGACTTTTTCATGTTTTCTATATAACCAGATATGTGAATTCTCTAAACCTCTGCTAAATAAAAACTTATTGTGAAAAAAAATAAAAATAAACTGTTTTGGTCCAGTCCTCAATTGCTCTTATATTTGTAAGAAATCCTTGTTTGATGTTTTCAGTAAATGTTGAAATGTTTTTTACTGTACTCATTATAGACTGAACTAAATTACCCAAGTACAATACAACCTCTAATTATGCCACTCTCTATATATAATACATATTCCAATTATCTGAGCATTAGCTGACAGTACATATTTGTCTCTACAAAAGCAAAATAGTAAAGTGATGGCATGGGTGTCAAAATGTCAACATGCTGGTGAAGATGTGTGAGTTTCATAATGTATTTCTCTTATTGCTGTAGTGTTTTATGCTGCTAATTTTCTGAGCTTTTCTGTTTGATTCCATGTGCCAATTAGTATGTTTTAACTATTTATAAGGCCAAAGTTCTATTTAGGTGTACATTGCTATCACTGCCTCATGTCCATGACAATTAAAACAATATGCACCCTATTCAATTGCAAGCTTGCAGTTTACATTATAAAGGCCATGAGTCTGTGGGCTTGAACTCTGCTACATTTACAGAGCAATTCAATTGAACAAGCCTGCAATTTATGGGCCAAAAGCCAAAACCGTAAACCATGCAATCGTAAGTAGCATTTCAGACCGTGATCATGATCAAATAAGCAAGGCCATAACTACCTATTTAGAAACAACCAGTAGTAAATTGTCATCATGACATAATTAAAACATGGAGGTTAAACGTCAATCAATTAGCATTAAGAAGTCCGATATGCGACCAGACTCGCAATCTGGCAATGTACAAAATAATAAAAATGAATGAAGGAAATGTTATAGTCCATGTGGGTGCCCTGATATGTATTAACTCCTTGATTCCTGGGATCAATATAACATAAAAATAAAACATTAAAAAAAAATTTTTTGTTGCAGATTTGCCCAGCTTGAGACTTTAGTGCAATTAATTCTATTGTCTTTCATCGGTTTCCCCAGCTTTTAAAGTGCAGTATTGATTTTTTATTTGCATTTATAGTGCTACGAACAGGTGCTTAACCCCCATGCGAGTCCTATCTGGTACTCGTATGATTTTCTTCTACATTGACATTTACAGGTGTGGAAATATTTTGGGGCTTGAGGAGTTGTAGCAACTGAAAAGCAATTTGCGATTGTAACATTTACGGGCTTGAAAGATCAAAGGCTTATATGGGTCGGAGTTACAATTTCAACAACTGCAGGGATTTTCAGCCTGTAACCCACAAATCGTTTGCAGGTAGCTAAAAGACACCAATTAAATAGCAAATTAGTTTACAGGCTACATTATGTGCTCCAGTAACCAACAATTGCTCAATTGAATAGGGGCCTATGTCATTTAACGGACCACTGTATACCAGGAAAAAGTTCACCTTTGTGAAGTTTGTAACAAATTAACAACATTAGTGTCTGTGTAAGCATAAAAACCTTTTTTTTTTTATGTAAAATATTTATATTAATAATAAATACTACTTATGCTAGAAGAATGCAATGTGTGTTGGCTTGGAAACCTGAGTGGGAGTGTTCTCATTTTTTTTTATCTATCAAAAGTGTGGAATTGGAGTGGTTTGTTGAATTCATTGGTGGATTCAAATGCGATTTTAGCAGAGGACCACTTAAAGGAGAGGTAACCGCTTGTCAAATTGTGCATTATTTTCCTGCTGGCTGTCCCACAAATACTTGAGTAGTCATGAGGCACGAGATTCCCCTCCCCTTGAGGTGGTGTGGTATGAGTATTTCCTTTTAAATCCAGTGATGTTCTTTTAACTGCCTGGTAGGCGATTGGACTGTTACACTTTAAACAAGGTTAGTAAATCTGGAGCAACCATGCCGGGTAAAGGCAGGACTAAAGAAAAGAAAGTCCAGCCTTCTAAAGCTGCCAAATTCTTTTCTCCTAAACATAAAGAGAAGATTCAGTTACCTCCTTTTGCAGATTCTCCCTTACATGCAGACAAACTAACTCATAATACTTAGAAACTTTCTGAAAGCATGTCCAGCAAAGATTCTGAGCCCCAGGAGGATGAAATACGGTACTTACCCCTCTAAAAATGAGAAATATTTTGCAAGACTTCCAAGTGAACTTGCTAGTTGACATTAAACAGCAAATTTTGGAAAATGCTAAATCAATAAGAGGTGCAAACAACAAAACATTAGAATTAGAACTTAAGCTGGACAATTTGACTGTGGATCATAGTTCCTTGCTTACTCAGAATATTCAATTGGAAGAGAAGGTTAAAGAACTAAACAATCAAATTACTAAGCTGGAAGATCTATCAAGACGTTCTAATTTACGCTTAAGAGGTATTCCAGAAACAATTAAGAACTTTGATTTATCAGATTATGTTTCTAAATGTTTTGTCTCTTTGGTCCCCTCCTTTGCTCATCTTCAGTACAAATTTGATGTTGTTTATCAAATTCCTCTTCCTTTATATTTACAAAACAAGGGATCCAGAGATGTAATGGTCAAACTTCATTTCTTTCCCTCCAAAGAAGACATCGTCAGGGCCAGTTACAAAGTAAAATTGTTTAATGTCCTTTATGAACACATTAGGATATTCTCTGACCTTTCTCTAGCAACGTTAAGCAGGAGACGCAAATTTGCACAGATCACCCAAGTCCTTAGGAAAGAGGGTCTTGTTTATAAATTGACTTTTCCAACTGGTTTGTTAATTCAAAGAGACTCGGTGTGTCATAACATTAACTCCCCTAAAGAGGGGTCTTCTCTTCTATCAAGTTGGCATATTAATACAAATTTGTCCATGTGAAAATGTTCAGATCCTTCTATTTTTTTTGTTTGTTTTGGTATAATTTGTTGTATAATAAGATGTCTCTATGTTTATGGTTTTAATTAATTTAAGAGATAGAGGGGTCTGGGTTGAAATGACTTGCATCAGTCTTATGCAGAAGGTTCTTTCTTCTTCTTTATTAAGGTAACTTCACTCTGTACAGTAGACTCATCTACACCTAGATTATCTTACACAATTTTATTATGAGTTATAAAGGTTTCACACAGCATGAATACTAGTATTAAGGTATGAATATTTCGGCATTTCCCTGAAAGGGTTTTTCTAAACTTGTTTGCTCCAATTTCTTAAATCACAATATGCACTAAAAATAGCTTTACTCCAGTAGCTTACTCACTTTTTGCACTGTAGTTTAGAATGAACCGTTTTACTTAGATCTTGAATTCTTTTGGGTTTTAGGTCTGTTGCAGAGTCATTTATTTAATAATCCCACAAAGGTTGTTGCCTCCCATTATGGTAGGCCTTCCATTTCTGAACAATGGCTTATAGCCTCGCTTTTTTAGTCTGCCGTTATTCTGTCGGTAGCCTATGTGTGTGTGGTGGAGATTGTAGTATGTGAGTATTGTAGTAAGTTGGGTCACCCCCCTCCCTAGCTCCTTAAACAGGGCAAAGGTTTTGGGGTACGGTATGATTTTGACTAGGTTGGTTGATGCCCATGAGATTAAATTTGTGGAAAATATGATTTTGTTACAGTCAAGTGTTCTCTTTTTCAATGTCAATACAAATTTTAAGCTTTAATGTAAACGGCTTAAATTCGCCTGGTAAGAGAAATACGATATTTAGATTTTGTAAGCAGGAAAAGGCTGACATTGTATTTTTGCAGGAGACTCATTGGGTACATTCCAAAATTCCGAGTTTTGGTAATAAACTTTTTGGGTTGAAACATTATTCCACTTTTAACAAAAAATCATGAGGTGTCCCTATGGGCACTATATTTTGTGGGGAGGAACAATAAATAGCCAAAAAGTTACTTTGGTTAATTTGCACGCCACTAATGAAAAACAGATAAAATTTTTAAATCGCCTCTGGAAAACCATTAATAAGTTTGCTTATGGTTCTCTGATTATCGCAGGAGATTTCAATGTTATACCCAACTTAGAAAAGGACAGAAAATCTAAAAAATCATGTAAAAATATACATAGAATTCATAATTCTGCATTAAAAAAAATTAACTGGTTTAATAGTAAGAATTTATATGATGCATGGAGTGTGCATCATCCAGGCCAAATGGATTTCACTTTTTACTCCAATGTTTATAAGGTATATTGTCAAATTGATCTGTTCTTGGTTGATTTTAACACTTTGAACCAACTCACTAAGACTGATATTGAATCAATTGTATTGGCAGATCACGCTTGCATTTCAATGGAACTCAATTTAAATTTATATAAAGTTAACCGACCTCGGTAGAAATTGGATGATTATTTAATCAAGGAGGAATCCAGGAAAAAGTCTCTTGAGGAAGACTCGACTACATTATTTGAACTAAATGAGGGCACAGTAAGGGTGTCCTTTGGAACTCTTATAAAGCCTATATTAGAGGTGTGTTAATAAAATTAAGGTTTCAAGTAACAAAACAGAGAAGAGTCCTTAGGAGAGCTCTATATTAGTCTGAATAAATTGGAAACTGTGAACAAAAAGAATCCTATGGACTCCACTTTAGTAGAAATTACGAATATTCAGAACAAAATTAATAAAATTAATCAACTTTTGTCTGACAGGATGATTTGATGTATACAACAAGTCTCTTATCATAAAGATAATAAAACAAGTAAACTGTTGGCGAATAAGATCAAACAGAAATCCCTGGGAAAACTAATTGATTATATAATGAGTAATGGTTCTCTTATTACGTCCCCTTACGAGATTGCCAATTTGTTTGTGAATTATTATGATAATCTTTACAATCTATCTAATGATAAATCTTTTAGCAAACCTTCAAAACCCCAGATACAGGCATTTCTGGAATAACTTAATCTTCCCTCAATTTCCTTAGCAGAGTTAGATAAATTGAAAACACTCCCATTTCTGATCAGGAAATTATTGATGCAATTAATCAGCTAAAACCTTACACTACGCCTGATCCTGATGGGTTTAGAAATGTTTTCTTGTTTACTTTTTTTGCATATTTATGTAACCATCTCAAGGATCTATTTAACGAAATTAAAATAGAAAGGGTCATTCCTCCAGAAATGGTTAATGCAAGCATAATTATGATTCCCAAAGCTAAACAAGATCCACATTATTGCTCTAGTTATAGACCCATACCATTACTAAATGTGGATGTTAAGCTTTATGCTAAAATCCTGTCAATGAGACTTCAACATTTGTAAAATCTCCCACCCTATTCCTTTCATTAGATGCTGTAAAAGCATTTGATAGGAGAGGCTGGGACTATATGAACCTTACCTTACCCAGGTTTGGTTTGGGAAGTTTTGGAGCCCAGGCGATAGGGGCTTTCTACAATGCCCCATCTGCTTCAGTAGCTAGTTAGGATTATCATTCTCGTTCCTTTGGAATATTGAATGGAACTAGGCAAGGGTGTCCTCTCTCTCCCATTCTATTTGCTTTGTTGATAGAGCTGTTGGCAGTAGCCATACAATCTTCTTTAGATATTTGTTGCATCCGGTTGGGCGAGAGAGAACACAAAGTAAGCCTTTTTGCCGACGATATAGTGCTATCAATTACACACCCTAGGGATTCTTTGAAATCCCTTATGCTACTGTTTAACGAGTATAGTACAATCTTAAATTATAAATTAAATTCTAGGAGATATTTGAAAAATGTTTACCTATTTAATTGGGATTCCAACTCTTTGGCTCATTTGGGGATTACATTTGTAGAAAATTTTAGGAAAATGATCGGATTTACCGTATATACCCGAGTATAAGCCGAGACACCTATTTTACCACAAAATACTGGATAAAATGAGTGACTCGAGTATAAGCCGAGGTTGGGAAATGTGCTGCCCCCTGTGTCCCTCTTGTGCCCTCTGTGTCCCCCTCTTGTGTGCCCCTCTCTCTCCTGTGTCTCTTCTCCCCTCTCCCTTCCCTGTGTCTCTTCCCCCTCTCCCTTCCCTGTGTCTCTCCCCCCTCTCCCTTCCCTGTGTCTCTTCCCCCCCTCCTCATTCTCAACTTCCCTCCTCAACCCCACTCCTCATCATCAACCTCCCTCCTCATCCTCCCTCCTCATCCTCAACCTCCCTCCTCAACCCCCTCATCCTCAACCCCCCTCCTCATCCCCCCTCCTCAACCCCATCCTCATCCTCAACCCCCCACCCTCAACCTCCTCCTCAACCCTCTCCTGAACCTCAACCCCCCTCTTCATCCTCAACCCCCTCCTCAACCTCCCTCCTCAACCTCCCTCCTCATCCTCAACCTCCCTCCTCATCCTCAACCTCCCTTCTTATCCTCTACCCTCTCCTCAACCTCCCTCCTCAACCTCAACCCCCACATCCACAACCCCCCTCCTCATCCTCCCTCCTCATCCTCAACCTCCCTCCTCATCCTCCCTCCTCAACCTCCCTCCTCAACCTCAACCTCCCTCCTCAACCCCCCTCCTCAACCTCAACCCCTCCATCCTCAACCCCCTCCTCAACCTCCCTCCTCAACCTCAACCCCCCCATCCTCAACCCCCTCCTCAACCTCCCTCCTCAACCTCAACCTCCCTCCTCAACCTCAACCCCCCTCCTCATTCTTAACCCCCCTCCTCATTCTAACCCCCCTCCTCATTCTAAACCCCCCTCCTCATTCTAAACCCCCCTTCCTCATTCTACCCCTCTAAATACCTCCCCCTCTCCCTTTCCCCTCACTTACCTGCATCTGAAGCTTCTGATACGGCCTCCACTCCTTCCTGCGTCTTGACGTGGCGTGCATGTGACGTCACGTCTTTAGCATATATTGTGTGCCGGGACCCGGTATATGCTAATGACGTGACATCACATGCGCACCACGTCAAGACACCGGAAGGAGCGGAGGCCGGTGCAGAAGCTTCAGATGCAGGTAAGTGAGGGATAGAATGAGGAGGGGGCTTTAGAATGAGGAGGGGGGTTTAGAACGAGGATGGGGGGTTGAAGATGAGGACAGGGAGGGAAAGAGACACAGGGGGGTTAGAGAGACACGGGGGGGTTAGAGAGACAAAGGGTTGTTAGAGAGAAACGGAGGGAGAGTAACTCGGGTATAAGCCGAGGGGGTCGTTTTCAGCCTTAAAAAAAGGGCTTAAAAACTCGGCTTATACTCCTGTATATACGGTAACTATAAAGCCCTGTATCTTAAATTGTTAGATATTCTTAAAGGATGGAAGGGAGTAAAAGCATCCTTTAGTGGCAAAATAGCTATTATTATAATGGCCCTTTTGCCCAGGTTTAACTACTGGGTGAGTTGTATACCTGTCAGAATTCCTTTATTTTGGGTCAAAAAATTCCAAACTATTATTGATAAATTTTCTCATTCTTCAAAGCATATTAGACTTAAAAGATTAACTCTATCCAGAGAGTTCTCTCAGGGAGCACTGTCTTATCCCCTGTTGCAATGTTACCATGATGCCAACCTGCTGGTACATGTACTAAAATGGTTGAAGTCAAGCGGGTCCCATGTTTGGTACCAAATTGAGAAAGGTTTGGTGCCTTGCATGGACCTCAGATTGTTATTCTTTATGGGTAATATTGTATTTAAAGGTTTTGAAGGAGGATCTCATCTAGTTAAGAATATTTACAATACGTGGAGATCAATTAATAATAAATATCATCTTATGCCAAAATTTTGTGTTTTAATTCAAGAACTCCCTGTACTTACCTTTCAAAAACCTTGTTTGAGTTCTGATGTAAACAATGTCGTGCTTTATACAATAGATCTTTATTTTGAGGGCTGTTTGGTCGCTTTAGATCAGTTATTGACCAAACATGGGCTCCCTTTGAATTGTTGGTTAAGGGTTAAACAACTCTCAAGATTTTTGTCTGTACGTCCTCCCTTAAATAGCATTGATGGAGGCTTAACGACTTTGGAACAACTTATTAAGTCTCAAAATAGCTCTCAATTACTAGCCAAATGTCACAACATTTTAAGGAAACTTGCGGTATATAATAAAACATCTCGCATGGAACTCTGGGAAAGGGACCTTCGTGTCTCTTTTTCTTGGGAGATATGGGAATACTTATTTTTCTTTACAAATAGGTTTGTTAAGTATCCTTCGTACAGGGAGCTTCATATTAAGACAGTAAACAGATGGTACACTGTGCCTTCAAAAATTTACCAGTTTTCTCATAAACTCCTGGACAGTAGTTGTTGGAGACAATGTGGAATGTATGGTGACTTTCTCCATATACTATGAGCTTGTCCATTAATTAAATCTTTATGGACTGATGGTTTCAAGTTTATTGAGCGCACTTCAAAGACCAAACTCTCTTTTCTACCTCAGTGTAGTTTACTCCATATCTTCTGTGACAAGGATGGCCGTTTACCACAAGTAGTCTTTGCGACAAAAGGTTCAGCAATACAGATTTTAGTTGCAGAAGACTTGTTTATTAGTATGTCTCATAAACAAGAATGAGAAGTAGAAAAAATGAAAATAAAAATCTACATATACGTTCTTACTTCACATACCGGAACACCCTGACTACACCCCGTGCAGCTTCTCTGCTCCGGAGAAATTATAATTCATAAAGAAAACACACAGTCGCTTATAGTGCCACCTTGTGGCCAGGATACAGATAGTCTCTTACAGTGCCAGCTTGTGGCCAGGATACAGATAGTATCTTACAGTATCCGTAGTCTTGTATATGTGGTGTAGTGCCACCTTGTGGCCAGGTTTCAAATAGTCTCTTATATAGTGCCAGCCTGTGGCCCTTTCCACGTCTTCACTTCAGTAACCGTGGATGAAGCATAGGGCCCGCCCTTCTCTCCCATATGCTTCACCCCAGGGACCCTTTGATATTGCAATAGGAACACTGCAGTTTAACAGGACAAGCACTTAGCCTCTTCCCTGGGGCATAATAATTCTGGTACCTTCATTTGGTGCCTCTGACTGCTCCACACTCGCTTAGACACCTCGTCTATTTTTAGGCTACTCTGCCCGGGAATCCTCCTCCGACCGCTCTGTTAGTCCAGCAACTTCACCACAGCACACACTTCTTTCTGTCATCCAAAACTGGCAGCCACAGTAAAACAAGATTTCCTCCAGGTTTGTTTTCCAAAGTTCAAACGGTAGATCCACACAGGATCAGCCAGCAAGCTCCTCTCTTGTGGCTTGCTCTGGCTGCTAGCAGCAGCAGTACACAACTTAGGCCAGAGCCTAATCAGCCACCCCTTTCCATGGGCCTCATTCAATTGCGATTTGGCCAATTGAATAGGGCTCTAAATAAGCACATAGCATATATTTTTTAAAGAAGTTTTTAGTTCGTGAAAACCTTGCTTTTGGATAGATGTTTACTAACTAAAAACTTCTTAAAAAATATATGTTATGTGCTTATTTAGAGCCCTATTCAATTGGCCAAATTGCAATTGAATGAGGTCCCATGTCTGCTTTCCAGGCTTTAAAGAGAAACTGCACCTGCACCAATTAGTAGTTCTTCAGGAGTTAACTCTGTCACTCCTGTCAAGAACTCTTTACTCTTCTTTACTTGGCACCATCCTCTAGGGGGCAAACAATCACACTTCTCAGATACGCTTAATATGGAGAAAAAAGCCTTTATCATCTTAATTTTTATGACAATAAAAAGATCAATCATTTCCCGTTGGAAATCTAAATAGATCGCAAGTTGGAATGACATTTTAGCTATGATCCATCGAGCAAGAGATTTAGAAAATAATTTTGAGTCTTTAAATACTTCTCACAACAATGTTCTGAAATGGAAAATGGGAATCTATTTAGGGTCATTAGGTTTTCCCCCTTTTTTTCTCTCTACCCAATGGAGGTTTAAGTTGTTGTCTTTCCTTTTCCACTGGATATTTATTATTAAGGGGCGCAATGGAAAGTTTTTGAATGCATGTGTAATGTATGTATGTATGTAATTTTGTTTGTCTGGTCTTGTATTTTTCTTTCTTTTGTTATTACTTTGTAATTGTAAGTTATTTTGTGATATTATGTTATATATTGTATTTTTATATTGTTTTGGTCTTGTAAAAAGAATAAAAAATAAATACAATAAAACACAAAAAAAAATCTAAATGTAATAAAAAAAAATGTTTTGAGACAGATTACACATTTTAGCCTTTAATGTATTAATTATTATATGCAACATATTTTAGAGACAGCTATTGCTTTGTTTGCTTAGCTTTCTTCCCATTTCCATCAGTCCTACTGAAATGTCCGGCATTAAAGAATTCTATCTTTTAATAGATGAAACTAAAAAAAAGAAAAAAAAAAAAGAAGAACTAGCAATCTGAAAGGAGACTGTTTTTAGGACATATGATCACATTTGGGTAAGACTATGCGTGAGAGTATAATATGTAAATGTGAGATATTTGAGTAAGTACTATTTTTGCTAATGTTCAGTTTTATGTTATATATGTGATAGGTTTGCTGTTTATTTGAAGTTCATATAAAACCAAAAACATTTACATTTCAATTGAAATTGTGTGGTTTTTTTTTTCATGAGTTTCCCTATCGCTATTTTCCACATGTTAAACTGCCTCGTTTAGAGCTGTTTCGCTTAACACTCCTATTGCCTGGAACCTGTATTACTAATTTATTTACTTTGATGATTTCTGATTATAAATGTTGAGATATAATAAACAGAGTAGAACAATTAAAAGAAAATACTGTGTGTTGTTTATGGCTAAAATAATCCTAGATCAGTGTTGGACAATCTATCTTACTGGAAGATTTTCATATGCAGGATCTGAGCCCTTACAATGTGCCTCAAAGTGCTTTAAACCTTTTTATTTCACACAAAACAAAATGGCTGTAGGAAAGGAATTAAATTGTAATAGAGGTATAGTTAATGATGAGAAGTGTTCAGAAGTACAATTGGATGTTATGTGTTAGTTTTAAAGAAGAGGTTGCTGAGAACAGAGCTGCAGGAGATGATGGCATCCCAGCTGAACTATTCAAAATCCTATGCTGTGAAAGTGTTGCTTGCCTTATGCCAGCAAATTTGGAAAACTCAACAGTGGCCAATAAATTGGAAATATCAGTCCCAATCCCCCAAAAAGGCAGTGTCAAAGAGTGCTCCAATTATTGAATTATTGCACTAATTTCACATGCCAGCAAGGTAAGATCCTACAAGCTGAGATCCAACAATATTTGGACCGGGAACTACCCGAGGTGCAAGCCAGGTGCCACAGAGGGAAAGCAGAAGAGATCAAAATGATAATTGAGAAAACAAGAGCGTTCTAGAGAAAAAAAAACATTTACTTCTACTTTATAGACTATTCTAAAGTCTTTGACTGTGTGGATCACACCAAAATGTGGCAAGTTCTTAAAGAGGTGGGAGTACCAGATCATCTCATCCAAGTTGAGGAATCTTTATCAGGACCAGGAATCTATGATCAGAACAAAATAATGGTTCAAGATAGGGAAAGAAGTGCAAGGTTGTATATTGTCACCTTACATTATGCTTAAGGCTGGGTTGGACGAATCCAAAGCCGGGATCAATATTGTTGGAAGAAATATGAGTAACCTCAGATACATGGATACTACTCTGATGTTGAGGAGGAACTAAAGGACTTATTGATGAGTGTGAAGGAAGAGAGTGACAAATCTGGCATGCTGCTCAACATTAAAAAGTCGAAGATCATGGTGAACAGCAATCCCAGTTTCCGGCAAATTGATGGGGAAGAAGTGGAGGCAGTTTTATTTTCCTGTGATCCAAGATCTCTTCAGCCTTCAGAGGGTGACTGCCATAAAATTAAAAGATGCTTGCTTATGGGGAAAAAAGATATCGCAAACTTGAACAAGCTAATGAAAGGTAAAAATTTGACATTATCGACAAGGGCCCACATTGTTAGAACTATGGTATTGCCAGTAGTAACATATATATGTGAGACCATAAGGAAGTCTGAGAGAATTGATGCCTTTGAATTTAGGTGTTGGAGAAAAATGCTAAGAGTAACTTGGACTGCAAGAAGATTCAATAAATCAGTACTTCAGGAAATCAAGACAATCTGTTCTATGGAAGACATGATCATGAGACTGAAGCGCAAGCATTTATAATGATGTTGTTCATGAATGCTTTTGAAAACCATGATAATAACTTTTAAATCAGTACTTGAACACACTTTGGACATATTAATAAATGTGATCACTTGTAAAATATGCCTGTGTCACTGTAATAGGCTTTAATGTTCAACAATGTTTTTGAATGAAAAGAAGAATATATAGTTCATCCTCATGTCACACTTCATCCAGAATTCAGGTGTTGTGTGCACAAATATGTGATTTGATGTTAAAATTGTGAAATTCCATCGAACTTACAAGACCTACCAGACAATGGTCTGAAATACAACTGGCGAAACACTCAAAGAGACTCCAGACAACCTGTTCTACTACCAAAATACTGTACCTGTCTTGGCTACCTACTCCAAAGTGACCTAACCACTCTTCTGGCCCTGCCTAAACAATTGGATGGACCTATTCTACGATCCTAGAAGATACTTTGCCAAACAGCAAATTGGTCAAACCGGATCCTGACACTACGGGACTGAAGTCCTCCATTTAAACATGACACCTGCATATCTTAATATGCCCCAGATTTGTGCCCAACTAGATCGTCCAATTGCTTTTATCTATATATAATTGGCCAAGTCTAGTTTGGACCGAATCTATTCAATGGCTTATTGGGCATGCTTGGGGTTTAATTGGGGATACTTTATTTTGATATATTCCATTTAGATTATTCTCCTTATTGGAGGATTTTTAGGGAGTAAATGTTTCTCTCCCTTTCCTCTGGCACACCTGTGCCTTTAGTAGAAATTTGGGGATAATTAGGTACCTCACTGTGTACAATGTTAACTGTGTTTTTTCACTGAACGTTATTATCATCTTTCAACAAATTGTGTTTAGGAACACAAATTACTTACCCGCACACCCGGCTCCTGGAGACCCTAACAGCTGACCTCAATGATGTCTGGATATCCGATCTGTTCTATATCATTCTTCTGCATACACTAACAAATATCTTCCAGAAGGTAGGATGGCATCCTACTGCTTCAAGAAACTCATTTTGCCCATCACAAAATCCCTAAATATTTTCATAAACAATACCCAAATTATTTTGCAACTAGCCAACCCTCCAAGAAGTCAGGGTGGCCATTCTGTTACATAAACATTTTTCTTTCATGTTAGAAAGTAAACTGATTGATAAATAGGGTAACTATATAATCCTAGCGTGTTCCCTCTATGGCACTAAACTCTCGTTGATAGCCCTATACTCCCCTACCTCGGCTCCTCACTCAACACTCATTAAACTATTGCGTCTTCTTAAAACTGATTGATTTAAAAAAACTAATCAACAGAACCCTTCTATTAAATTACGCCGAGATATAGATAAAGTCAGGGCCGAATTGGATCTTGTCCTATCAAAACAGACAGAAAAGGCAAACACACTGCTAGCTGGAAAACTCAGAGGGACAATACTACAATCACAAATCTCTCAAATTAAAACTCCCTTGGTGGACATCTCAGCCCTAAAAATATTCAGGAAACCTTTCAATCCTTTTTCCAAAAACGTTATACTGCCTCACTCCCTACTTGGCACTCACAAATAACCTCTTTTCTAGAATCTTGTGACCTACCATCACTCTCCACTCTAGAACTAGAACCACTAAATGCTGAGGTCACCATTCTAGAAGTTAACAAAACTATTCAGAATCTAAAATTAGGAAAAGCCCCGGGGCCAGATGGTTTTCCAAATATATACTATAAAAAATGTATAGACCAGTTGACTTCCCATCTGACTAATCTTTACAACAGAATTCTTCCAATCCCTCCTGAACTCAATCAGGCTGACTTAGTATTTTTCCCAAAAGAAGGTAGGGACCCAACAGAAGTTAAACAACTATAGACCCATCTCCTTATTAAATGGAGATATCAAACTCCTTGGCAAATTAATGGCTCATCCACAAAGACCAGACAGGATTTATACTCCACAGACAAACAGCCAACAACGTAAGACAAGCCCTAAATACAATTCACTGGGCTAAACAAACTAAAACCTTGACATGCCTATTAGCCTTAGATATAGAAAAGGCATTTGACTTGTTGGAATGGCCATACCTTAAGAAAACCCTGAATACATTTGGCTTCTCCGGTTCATACATGAATCTAATTCAAACCTACTACCATAACCCTAAAGCCTCACTAAAAATGACCGGAGACTCCAGTACACACATTGACGTCCAATGGGGCAAGAGGCAAGGCTGCCCTCTATTTCCCTTATTGATTGCATTAGCCCACTCACCATGTTTTGTTTATCATACTAACCTGCTATTTTGTCTCTTGGTTAATTTATCATAATCAAGAGTTATACTAATCTTGGTTTCTTTATCTACTAATATATAGTTGTGAGCGTACAAGTTGTTGCTAACGCTGCGGGCTCGCGCAGCGAGCCAAGGCCCTCGCGAAGCGAGGGCACTGGGCGAGGGTCTCAGTTGCTGGCATGGAGCGCCGAAGGCGCTCCATGCCAGCAACTGCGACCCTCGCAAACTTCACGTTGCAACCCAAAGAGCACGACACACACATTACGACACTCGCAAACAACATACGACACACGTTCACACACATTACGGCCTCGCAACACTCGGACGAAACTCGCAAACATTGCAAAATTAAAAACACAATACATACACACAGCACATACATAAAAACTTTACCTACAGAAACAGGAAGCATCCAGGACCTCAAAAATGCAACTTACACCTTCATTTTACTCAAAATAAAAGAGTTTACACAGTAAACAATTTGCTAAGCGACACAAAAAATGGCCGACGAACAAAACGAAAACGAGGCTACACACTCAAACACCATACGAGACACGTTAGCACACATTACGACCTCGCAACACTCGGACGCAACTCGCGAACATTACAAAATTTAAAACACAATAAATACACACAGCACATACATAAAAAGCTTACCTACAGCAAGAGGAAGCATCCAGCACCTCAAAAAAACAACTTACACCTTCATTTAAATCAAAATAAAAGAGTTTAGACACTAAAAAAAACTGTAAGCGACAAAAAAAATGGCCGCCGAACAAAACGAAAACGAGGCTACAGCACTCTAAACTCGCAAAACACCACAAGAAACTCGCAAAACGCCACAAACGACCTACGGATATTCATACCACACATTGTCCGCCGTTTTACCCCAATGCGGAAGTACACAACTACGCTAACGGTTTGGTCTCGCGCACGCACACTATTACACTGCACACATTCATCATGCTTACACAACAGCTCCACACCACTAATGCTCCAGCAACATCAAAACAGATTGCCAGCTCTTCAACACAATGCTTCAAAATAGGTAAAGTATATTCATTTATTAATGTATTATATATTTCATTATTATACACCAAACAGCATTAGCTACCTTACAATTTCATTGCCGTCATTTTTTGACGGGCAATTCGCTAGTCTACTAATAAAACTGAACATCAGATTCACATCGTTCCACATCAGATTCAACATAGAAAGTGTAAACAATTGGCCATAAATAAATCAAATACTTATCAGCAGAAGTTTAGTAACATGCAAACATTTGTTTACAGTCATCAAATGCATGATAGAATGGCTATACAGATGATGACCAATATGCAAAAATATTATTTTTAAGTAATAGTTATGTATGTTGATGTCTCAAATTAGTAACCGTTAGAAAAACATGGAAACATTGATAAGAATATCATTGTTTATTATATACACAGAGCACAATCATAATTGTATATGACTGAGTATTGAAATGTCTGCCTGGCACCAGAATTATTGATTATAATATGAACATAATACATGAGGGGGCCTATAACATCAGTCCAACACACTTGCCTGTCCACTCCCTTCAGGGGTCTGCCTTCTGTCTGCAGAGGAGCTGTGTCTCTTTAACCACTCAGGTCACGCTGGTAGTCCAGGTCACACTGACCTCTCTCTTGCCAGTCTCTTTCAGTCTGTAACTCAGGCAATCCCTCTTGCTGCCTCACTCAGCTTGTCCCAGCTTAGACTGTCTGTGCTGCTTCCAAAAGCGATCCTCTCTGGATCCACACCCAGCCTGAACACACTGCTAGGTTCTCAGAAGACTTATAAAAGCAGATCCAAGCTGGGTTTGATTACTGAACTCTGAATTTAACACTAAAACCCCCTTCTGGTGGGAGTTCTACTGCAGGAATCAATTCTCTCCTTGCTGCAGTACTCCACTAGGGGGCACTACGTCACATAACCTAAAAAAGGCAGAAAAGGAGAAAAATCTAGCAATACCTGTACTAAACATTGTAACTGTGACAATAAACCAAATTTACATGATCTTCATCTACAAGCAGTGCTAATTATTCTGTATCTGTCATGATAAATCCCTTACCATGACCATTAGTAATGATGTGGCATCTAACAAGGAATGATTAGCTGTCATAACAGTCAGTGGGCCAAGAGTGCTATCACCATCTCTATATGATATTGTTTATCCACATTGATATCACATTCATTTGTGGAGGTGTTAACATATTATAACTGATTGTTATGATTTCATGATATCTAAACACGTACCCATTAATAATGAGGGGAGACAGAGGTCAGCAGCTAAAATGTCTGTTACTTACATCAGACAAAGGTATCTGTTCTCATATTAATGAGAGGTTGAAATGTTTAACTAATGCATGTACTAATGCTGGCTTTGATTAACATGCAATTGTTAAACTTAACAATCATGTGTTCTAAGACATGATATATTTTTTACAAAATGGTGTGTGAGATCATTCTGCTGGGGGGATGTCATTGATGGAATGGCTATTTAGGGACCACTGTGTACATAATTCACTTACATTATTTGGTAGCACTGCTTGCAGATGAAGAAGATGCCTTCATGGACCTAAAGTATGCCTAAAATAATAAATTAAATAAAAAGGTTAATACTAAGGGGTACAAAATAAAATAGGGACTGCACCATCTCTTCTCAATGGTATTCCTCAGTGATCATCAATTGGAGAAGTATTACATATAACTCTATGTGTCCACAGAGAAGAGGATCATGGACCATGTGATGTTGGGTAGCCACATGGTTACAAAATATCATCATCACATAGGCCATGGTCCCCTACTCTGTAGGCAAGCTAGATTATACTAAGACTTGTACCAAAAGTTTACCACTGAGGAGTGCTGTTGAGAATATCAAATCCTAGGTGCAGGTCCTAACTCCTCCTTTGCCTTGACACAGGGCTCCCAACCCCAGTGCTACCACTCCTTCTCCCTAGGTGAGGACGATTGCAGGTGGAGTCATCACCTCATTAGACAGCAGCACCTGAAGAGTGTGAGGCATGGAGGGAGGCGTGGAGGGGCCAGGGTACTGATGGGCAGTGGACTTTCTCTTTCAAAATTGAACACCCTCCAGCTCCAGGACCTGCATGCTAATTTGTAGAAATCTACAACACAGGCAACACTGTGGCAGGAGACTCCGCTTCCAGTGGAGTTGGTGAAATTTAAAGAGAGAGAGAGAGATCTAAAGGATGCAAGGATTATCCTCTCTCACTAAATGACACTTACACATAAATTAGGCAAGCTCAAACTGAAAACTACTATTGCGATAAACAGTTTTCTAGTGTTTCACACTAACTTGACACTGAATGTAGAACTTGAAAAACTTGAATGCACTCAAAAATCACAGACATTTTTAAAAAAGACACCTATTTGACAAATTTCCATCAAGTACAAGAAAGGGCACCCACAATTAATGTAAGTGCTCCAAACCACGCACCCTTAATTACAAAGGGGTGCCTAATTAAAAACCTTTAAAATTGGGTAATAGATGATTGAATATTGAGCAGCTTAATGGATAATAGGCTTAAGTACCTAAATAGTAACTGTGATAATTTTAATCAATTCCTTCAGAACATTACTAGAGTCTGAAATTCAGTATACTCTTTTTACAGTATGCATAGAATACTACTTCCTATGGATATAAACGCTGCTTTAGAATAACCAGTGCTGCAAATTGTCATCCAAACAGAATCTCACTATTCCACTGGTTACCTGTCTACAAGTGACGGCCATTTTGCTGCAAGCAAGCAGCTTTCTCAACGGCTACATCTACAGTATTATGAATGGTGCAGCAGCATTTCTTGGGCTTTAAAAGCCTCTTGATGACATCCATATGATGTCAGGAATCTTCTCATTGGCCAGAATCAGATCACATGAAAAGGGACTCCCAATAGGCAGAGTAAGGAAGGGGCTCAACCTTAGCAACCAATCAATAACAAGGTATGGTTTATAACAATACACTGCAGGGCTGCCAGGTCGATTTTAAGTCATAGACGCATTAATACCAGATGACGAATTAAACCAGCAGGTAAAGATAATAAATAAATATCCTTGAATGTGGACTAATTATCTCGAAGGTGGTGTAAAGGGTCTGCTGTTAAGTCATAGATTAACTGGATGACAAACCAGGAGGTTGCAAATAGCCATTCAATGCTTCAGTATATATCATTGCACAGACGCAGGTTAAAAACATAATGTTTCTGTGAGATATAGGTGTAGAATTATGATCTCTGGGCTATAGGGAATTTCCAATAACATCTGTAATCCAAACTATGCCTTTTCTCCAGAAAGATCTTAATTTGGTACACTCCCACCACACATATAGAGTATCTGCTTTCCAACAAACTATTGTATCTTTTCGCAGGAATCTATTTATAGAATCCGTATTAAGATGCCACCTGTTGGCGATTTTAAAGTAGAGCTCTACATTGGAGGAAGACCTTGTTGATTTTGTTTACCATTTTTAGAGCTTTAAACCATTCTTCTAAATGGCATATCATTTTTTTTCCCCAAGCTAACATTCCAGCGATTTTACTACGCTATTTATTTGATAAGAGAATCTTTTTGGATATCGCAATTCTGTGGGTCCTATTGTTATAAACTGTTCAAATGCTGTCAAAGGTTTCATATTATTTTTCTTAAAACCTTTTCATTTTAAGGAGCTTTGAATAGACATAAATTGTTAACACAGCTTTTTGTTTAATTTATCAGGTTTTTGTTTAACTTATGTTGGAATTTCGACCAGCTGAGCATTGCTTCACCTTCATAAAAATCATTTATATAATTAATACCCTTCTCTTTCCAAATATCTATGCAAATTTTCTCCTGGTTCAGACTTAGAATTTCTTTCGGAGTACCCAATTAAGGATACTCCGATAGTTTCATTTTAGTCTTGATTTTCATCCAAAATTTCAGAAGTGTTTTAATATTTTGAGTAAGTTACTTTTTCACCAGTTCTAAATGTGGGATCCATATAAATAAATTAATAGTAATATTCTCCAAAAAATATTCTTCCATTTGTTTCCAATTAGGGTCTGAATCAGATAAACTCCAAAAGATAATCTGGGAGAGGGCTATTGCTACATAAATATCCCTTATGCATGGCATGTCTAAACCTCCTTCCTCAACACTTTTCTTAGTAACTTCTAAGGAGACTCTGGCTTTTTTCCCATTTACGATAAATGTATCTACAGTATAGTCTGCTGAAATTTTTTTAGCCAATATATGGGAGGGACTTCTGGGATTGATCTAAGAATATAGATTCATTTAGGGATGACTATCATTTTTATTACTGCAATTCTTGCAGACCATGGCCCTCATTCAATTGCAATTTGGCCAATTTAATAGGCCTCTAAATAAGCACATAACATATTTTTTTAAAGAAGTTTTAAGTTATTAAACATCTATCCAAAAGCAAGGTTTTCACTAACTAAAAACTTCTTTAAAAAAATATGTTATGTGCTTATTTAGAGCCCTATTCAATTGGCCAAATCGCAATTGAATGAGGGCCCATGAGAGGTAAATAGATCTCTAATCCAATATCGTAGCTGATATAAGTCTCCTTGAGAAATGTTTTTACTCTAAAGGGGAGTTTTACTCCCAAGTGAGTCAGTTCCCTAGCATTCCAATTATATGAATAGTGATCTTTTAACTGGGATTTTAGTTCTAAAGAAAGTCCCTTGGTAATGATATCTGTTTTTTTGTCTGTTTACCTTAAAGTATGATATCCTGCCGAACTCACTTAGCAGTATGTCCAGATTAGATAGCGATTTTTCTGGATCTGTAAGAGTAGCAATCATATAATCCGCATATACATTTATTTTGTATTCTCTAGTCCCAATTTCTATTCCTCTGATATCTTTTGACCGTCTTATTTTTTCTACTAATGGTTCAAGAAAAAGGATAAATAGTATAGGGGACTGTCTTTTTCCGTTTGTAATAGGGAAATAGCATGTCTCAAAATTTGCCCCAATGATCTTTGCTTTGGGGTTGCTATATACCGCTTTTATTGCTTTACTAGCGAAATCACCCAGTCTGGAGTACAATTTGTAAAAAATCCCAGCTGACCCTGTCAAACGCTTTCTCAGCTTCTAATGACAGGGCCAGCATGGGATCTCCATTTTTAGCACCAATGGAGTTTTCAGTACATTCAGGAAAGTTTGATAAAAGAGTTTGTCCAATCCATCTACTACAGGGGCTTTGTTGGTTTTACTCACTTTTACGACTTCTTACACCTCTTTTTCAGTGATGTTTCTATTCAACTTATCCAGTTCCTCACCTGAGACTCTAGGTAAAGTGATATCGCTTAGTAATCGTTCCATATCTGCTCGATCTGGTTTATGAAACCCACTTTGCTGTTCTAGATTATATGGTTTAGAGTAATATTGGTGAAAGATGTTGCCTATTTCTCTAGGGTGTTTATACAGGATACCATCTTCACCTCTAATCTCTTGGATAGTGTTAGATATTCTCTGTTTTTTTTATTTTATTTGCCAAATATTTACCGGACTTATCACCCATAGTATATTTATCTTGCTGCATCTTCCAAATTAATATATCCAATCTATATTGTTCGATCTTTTTTATCTGAGATTTGATTTCATTAATCTCTTTTAGAATTTCCTTATTTGGGAGTTTTTTATTCAATATTTATTGTTCTTCTAATTAAATATATAATATTCAGAGTGTTTTACCACTTTCCTTTTTTTTAAATCTGAAGCCTTTGCTATTAGTATGCCTCTTATATAGGCTTTTACGGAGCACCAGAGCATAAAAGGTGATGCAACTGTATTTGTATTTATTTTTAAATAATCAATCATATGTTTCTTAATTTCCTCCATTTTTGTTTTATCTTTTAATAATGATGATTCCATTTTCCAATTTTTCTGTTTTATATCATTTCTAGTCGTTTTTAATATTAAGCCTTAAAGGGGCGTGATCTGATATTGCGCTAGTATGAATATTTATTTCTATCATGTGTAACGGTTTGCCCCCAGAGGCCAGTGTGGACGCAGCGCTAGGAAGAGGACTAATCCCTGAGACATTATTATTTACACCAGGAGCTATGGAGTTAAGCTTGAGGTGTAATCAGGCCCAGCTGGAAGTTTCTTTAAAAGGCCTCCTGAAGCAACCAGCAGGGGGGTTTCAGGCTGGGTGTGGACCCACAGTGCTCCAGAGAGAGACAGAGCACCAGAGAGAGCTCCAGAGAGAGAGAGAGAGCGAGCACCAGAGAGCTCCAGAGAGAGAGAGAGCACCAGAGACTGAGAAGCAAGTGTGCCAGAGCAGCAAGTGAAGCTGCCATTGTGGGATCAGGCTGTGTGACTACACCTGATTTAAAGGAGAACATTCGCTGCAAGCAGAAGAGGATCCATTGCAGCTAAGTGACTGGACTTAAAGTTACCGCCCCTCTGTGATACAAAAGGTACTGTTTTTACCTGCAGGCCGATTAGCGGTCCCAGGGCTAGTCAGTGGCGTTCCTGCAAGTAAGTAAGCCTGTTTAAGTAGATTTTTGTTTCATGCTGACCATAAGCTCTGTTTATTTATGTTATGCCAACCACTTATTAAAGCCTGTAAAAGCATACAAAGGCTCCAGAGTCCTCCATAAGGAGAATAAAAAGTTGGATAAACAGAGCGCTAATCCCGCCAGAAGGGGGCGCTCTGCCACAGTTGGTGTCAGAAGTGGGATGCTAAATTGTCTGTATTAAGAAGACAGCCCACCTTACAAGATGTCCATGGAGGAACTAGTGAAAGCCCTGGTAGATGCCACTAAACGCCAGAAAGTGGGTGGAGCTTGTCAGCAGGAATGGCAAAAAGTAATTGCAGCGGACGGAGCCCATGCTGCAAAAGAGGGTAAACTAAGAGTTGCTGCTGCATGTTTGGGAGAGGTCACAGAGAAGTGGCTGCGACAAGCAGAGGAGGGAATAATCTGCATGAGAGAGGCCACAGAGAAGTGGCAACGACAAGCAGAGGAGAGAATAATCGGCATGAGAGAGGCCACAGCTGCTCAGCAAGAGTTCAATAGAAAGTGGGCCATCCAGTTAGCCCAGAATGAAGCTATACTGGAAAAATATAGAAAAGATGCGGCCAGAGTTAGAGCCAATGAACTTCTTTTGGAGCTGACAGAGGATGATGATGTGATCATATACCTCACCATTTTTGAGAGAACAGCCATTAGGGAGGCGTGGCACAAACGGTACTGGGTCAGCCTCATTGCCCCGTATTTGACGGGCGAAGCTCAGAAAGCTTATCTGAGCTTGAATGAAGAAAAGATAGAAAATTATGATGACCTCAAAGCTGAGCTACTTGCCAGAGTTGGAGTTACCCGGGATGTCAGAGCACAGAGAATCAGTACCCAGAAATATAAGAACAAAGAGAACCTGAGTTGTAATAAGGAGAAGTTACAGTACAGAGGGTAAGTCTAACAATTTGGACAGGCCCCTACCTCTTTGTGGGAAAAATCTGATAATAGAAGATGGAATACCGAAGAAGAGCATGCCCATCTCTACCACAGGCCAGTGTACGGGTTCCCTGATGAGAGGATGAGGAACGACTCCCAGAATGAACAGAAGGCGTACTTTACAGCCAGCATAAATTCGCTGGGGGTGCAACAAGCTAGCCGGAGAAGTGCTCCTATACTTCAACCACACGAGAAAGGTGTGACTGGCATGACAAGGAGAGATTTCCATCCAAATATTATGGACACCCCATTGGAGCTTGGCGTTGAGAAGTCATTTGATGATATTGTCAAAGATAGACAAGCAAGGAACTGGCGGGCTGACAGAGGAGCCGGCGCAGAGACGGCAGGAGCCAGCGCAGAGACGGCAGGAGCCGGCGCAGAGACGGCAGGAGCCGGCGCAGAGACGGCAGGAGCTGCTGATGAGACTGCAGAGAAGGTGAAAAAGACTGCAGGAACAGCTGACACTGTGAAAGAGACCGATGAAACGGCGTACACGATTGCTGGGAAAATAACAGAAACCGCTGGAAAAGAGACGGCAAAAGAGACAGAGGAGTCTGAAAACTAACTTTTGTCCCTGAAGCAAGCTAATGATGATTTAAAAGCAACTAAAGTTGTGAGCCAAGAACAAGGAAAAAGGGACAGACACAGTCACCTGCCCGGGGTGAATACTCCTGAGTCACTAAAAAGAAGTCAAATTTTTCTGAAGTCACTAAAAGAAGAAATAAAATGGGTGAAGGCTGAGGATGCAGAAAATAAAAATGTTGTACAGGAATTCAGGATACAACAGGCTACTAAGAAGTATACTAGCCTATCTGTTGGTAGTCAGCTGGACGTTGCTAAACAGCTGGAGTTATTCCAGGAAAAACAAGAGTCTGAGAGCTTCTTCCAAATTAATATATCCAATCTATATTGTTCGATCTTTTTTATCTGAGATTTGATTTCATTAATCTCTTTTAGAATTTCCTTATTTGGGAGTTTTTTATTCAATATTTATTGTTCTTCTAATTAAATATATAATATTCAGAGTGTTTTACCACTTTCCTTTTTTTTAAATCTGAAGCCTTTGCTATTAGTATGCCTCTTATATAGGCTTTTACGGAGCACCAGAGCATAAAAGGTGATGCAACTGTATTTGTATTTATTTTTAAATATTCAATCATATGTTTCTTAATTTCCTCCATTTTTGTTTTATCTTTTAATAATGATGATTCCATTTTCCAATTTTTCTGTTTTATATCATTTCCAGTCGTTTTTAATATTAAGCCTTAAAGGGCGTGATCTGATATTGCGCTAGTATGAATATTTATTTCTATCATGTGTAACGGTTTGCCCCCAGAGGCCAGTGTGGACGCAGCGCTAGGAAGAGGACTAATCCCTGAGACATTATTATTTACACCAGGAGCTACGGAGTTAAGCTTGAGGTGTAATCAGGCCCAGCTGGAAGTTTCTTTAAAAGGCCTCCTGAAGCAACCAGCAGGGGGGTTTCAGGCTGGGTGTGGACCCACAGTGCTCCAGAGAGAGACAGAGCACCAGAGAGAGCTCCAGAGAGAGAGAGAGAGCGAGCACCAGAGAGCTCCAGAGAGAGAGAGAGCACCAGAGACTGAGAAGCAAGTGTGCCAGAGCAGCAAGTGAAGCTGCCATTGTGGGATCAGGCTGTGTGACTACACCTGATTTAAAGGAGAACATTCGCTGCAAGCAGAAGAGGATCCATTGCAGCTAAGTGACTGGACTTAAAGGTATCGCCCCTCTGTGATACAAAAGGTACTGTTTTTACCTGCAGGCCGATTAGCGGTCCCAGGGCTAGTCAGTGGCGTTCCTGCAAGTAAGTAAGCCTGTTTAAGTAGATTTTTGTTTCATGCTGACCATAAGCTCTGTTTATTTATGTTATGCCAACCACTTATTAAAGCCTGTAAAAGCATACAAAGGCTCCAGAGTCCTCCATAAGGAGAATAAAAAGTTGGATAAACAGAGCGCTAATCCCGCCAGAAGGGGGCGCTCTGCCACAGTTGGTGTCAGAAGTGGGATGCTAAATTGTCTGTATTAAGAAGACAGCCCACCTTACAAGATGTCCATGGAGGAACTAGTGAAAGCCCTGGTAGATGCCACTAAACGCCAGAAAGTGGGTGGAGCTTGTCAGCAGGAATGGCAAAAAGTAATTGCAGCGGACGGAGCCCATGCTGCAAAAGAGGGTAAACTAAGAGTTGCTGCTGCATGTTTGGGAGAGGTCACAGAGAAGTGGCGGCGACAAGCAGAGGAGGGAATAATCTGCATGAGAGAGGCCACAGAGAAGTGGCAACGACAAGCAGAGGAGAGAATAATCGGCATGAGAGAGGCCACAGCTGCTCAGCAAGAGTTCAATAGAAAGTGGGCCATCCAGTTAGCCCAGAATGAAGCTATACTGGAAAAATATAGAAAAGATGCGGCCAGAGTTAGAGCCAATGAACTTCTTTTGGAGCTGACAGAGGATGATGATGTGATCATATACCTCACCATTTTTGAGAGAACAGCCATTAGGGAGGCGTGGCACAAACGGTACTGGGTCAGCCTCATTGCCCCGTATTTGACGGGCGAAGCTCAGAAAGCTTATCTGAGCTTGAATGAAGAAAAGATAGAAAATTATGATGACCTCAAAGCTGAGCTACTTGCCAGAGTTGGAGTTACCCGGGATGTCAGAGCACAGAGAATCAGTACCCAGAAATATAAGAACAAAGAGAACCTGAGTTGTAATAAGGAGAAGTTACAGTACAGAGGGTAAGTCTAACAATTTGGACAGGCCCCTACCTCTCTGTGGGAAAAATCTGATAATAGAAGATGGAATACCGAAGAAGAGCATGCCCATCTCTACCACAGGCCAGTGTACGGGTTCCCTGATGAGAGGATGAGGAACGACTCCCAGAATGAACAGAAGGCGTACTTTACAGCCAGCATAAAGGCGCTGGGGGTGCAACAAGCTAGCCGGAGAAGTGCTCCTATACTTCAACCACACGAGAAAGGTGTGACTGGCATGACAAGAGATATTCCATCCAAATATTATGGACACCCCATTGGAGCTTGGCGTTGAGAAGTCATTTGATGATATTGTCAAAGATAGACAAGCAAGGAACTGGCGGGCTGACAGAGGAGCCGGCGTAGAGACGGCAGGAGCCGGCGCAGAGACGGCAGGAGCCGTCGCAGAGACGTCAGGAGCCGGCGCAGAGACGGCAGGAGCTGCTGATGAGACTGCAGAGAAGGTGAAAAAGACTGCAGGAACAGCTGACACTGTGAAAGAGACCGATGAAACGACGTACACGATTGCTGGGAAAATAACAGAAATCGCTGGAAAAGAGACGGCAAAAGAGACAGAGGAGTCTGAAAACTAACTTTTGTCCCTGAAGCAAGCTAATGATGATTTAAAAGCAACTAAAGTTGTGAGCCAAGAACAAGGAAAAAGGGACAGACACAGTCACCTGCCCGGGGTGAATACTCCTGAGGTGTCTAGACAAAGAAAGTGCCTGATAAAGATCTCTGATTCAGAGAAAGAATAGATCAAACAAATGAATAAAGCCAGTGTTTTTACAAAAGAAGTAGTAACTGGAAGCCTTTCTAAAGAGAAGACAGACGGGCAAGTTACTACTAAAAGGAAGGGTATCCGGAAGATGCCTAATGATATTCCTGAATGGAGAAGGAAGACTTCGTTGGAAGACTACAGAGTGTCCTACAGGAGTAAGTTACAGATGCCTAGATGGAACCAGAGGAGGAGTCCTCCCAGGTATAAGCTGAAAGAATCCGTTGTGTGGGAGCTGCAGCACAAGGATAAACAGGAGAGGCCAGATCTCCTCCCTAATTGTACATCTCAGAGAGAAGGAGAAATCACCATTTCCAGCTCTTAGCCACAAGAGATAGAGGAATCCCGTAAACAGAGGAAAGCAACTGTAATACAGAGGGAGCTGCTATTTCATGCTCCACAAATACCGAGGATGGCCAATTCATCTGGTATGAAGAGACAGTTGGTTCAGTGTGAAGCATCTCCAGAAGAGACTAACACTGACCTCCAGAACCTGTGTACTCAAGACGCAACATTAAATGCAGAACGATGTTCGCAGGAAGCTCATGAACCGGTAGGAGAATCTATACCGACTTCCGAGCCAGAAGAGTCCGCAGTGCATGAGCCAATCGCAGAACCACCAAAATCAACCAAGCAGACCATAAATAAAGAGTCTTCTGATAGTGGGGAACAGGTTATGGACACTCATAAGTCACAGACCATATCAGCTGAAACTGTATCATCATAACAGTTATCTGAGACTGTATGCACAGGAGAGAAAGAGTCTCATGAAGAAAAATTGGCAAATGTGCAATTAACAGAGCAGAAGACACCAGATATAGATCTAGGTAAACCAAGAGATAAACAGCAAATCCATCAGGATGCAGATAAACATGAATCAGGACAAGATGGTCAGGGGGTAGAGACATCCCAGAAAGAAAATGTATCTTCTTCTAACCCTGAGGTTGTGAATAGTGACTCGGCAACAAAAGAAGTGCATGACCCATCTGCCCAAAGCATTTCTGAAAAACAAGTGCCAAACCATGAAACCGCGGCTGAAGAATTAGAAAATGAGTCCTCTGAGCCACAAACCAATGACCAACAAGTAATCCATAATGACCACTCTATTAAAGAAGAAAATTTAGAAAATGTTCATGAAAAGCTGAACGCCTTGGAGGCAAAGCTATTAGAGAAGTCACTAAAAGAAGAAATAAAATGGGTGAAGGCTGAGGATGCAGAAAATAAAAATGTTGTACAGGAATTCAGGATACAACAGGCTACTAAGAAGTATACTAGCCTATCTGTTGGTAGTCAGCTAGACGTTGCTAAACAGCTGGAGTTATTCCAGGAAAAAAAAGAGTCTGAGAGCTTCTTTCTAGCAAAGACGGAGAGCATGCCTTCTCTGCACAGAAAGAAAGATGAAGATCAGACCCAAGAGCAAGACGCAGCCGTGAGAGGGGCCTACCTTTGGAGTCTATAGCGGATCCGGGGCCAGAAGAGAAGCAAGGTGCTTGTATGAAGCTCATACGTTCTGGTGAGAATTGTCAGCCAGACAATAGGAGCACCTGGAATAGAGGGAGCAAGGAACAGAGGGAAGAAAGACAGCACAGGAAGTTGCTGTTGTATAATGAAGTTGAAAGGGATGCTACTGATGAGCCTACAGGGGGAGAATTGGAGACCCTACAGAATGGACTGAGAAAGGAAGCACGACAATCTCAAGAGGTCACAAAATTTGGCCAAGAATTGTACTCGGCGAGGGCAGCTGACTCTCTGATATTTGAGCCCTACACTAAACCCCATCAGGTTGTAAGGAGGGAGCGACTGAGTGATCTGCTTGATACCCCAGGGAAGAGACGGTATGGAGAAGTGAGTTCTCATACAGTAGTACGACGAGTACTTTTGAAGGGTCCCTGGAGGAGGGCACTCGGAGTGATGGGCGGGCCGGTGTCCTACCCACGATGTGTGGGCAATGTCCTGGGCGGTGCGAAGAAGAGAGCGCTTCAAGATGAGAAAGCTGATAAAGCAGACGCTTCAGCGCTATTGGGAAGGTCTTATGGCGCAAGAATAGCCGGACAGTAGGATGGTGGCATACACGGCCTCACGGCATTGTCGCTCAACCCTATGGTGTCGAGCTGAGGGGGAGGATGTGTAACGGTTTGCCCCCAGAGGCCAGTGTGGACGCAGCGCTAGGAAGAGGACTAATCCCTGAGACATTATTATTTACACCAGGAGCTACGGAGTTAAGCCTGAGGTGTAATCAGGCCCAGCTGGAAGTTTCTTTAAAAGGCCTCCTGAAGTAACCAGCAGGAAGGTTTCAGGCTGGGTGTGGACCCACAGTGCTCCAGAGAGAGACAGAGCACCAGAGAGAGCTCCAGAGAGAGAGAGAGCGTGCACCAGAGAGCTCCAGAGAGAGAGAGAGCACCAGAGAGCTTCAGAGAGCTCCAGAGAGAGAGCGAGCACCAGAGAGCTTCAGAGAGAGAGAGCGAGCACCAGAGAGCTCCACAGAGAGAGCGAGCACCAGAGAGCTCCAGAGAGCTCCAGAGAGAGAGCGAGCACCAGAGAGCTCCAGAGAGAGAGCGAGCACCAGAGAGCTCCAGAGAGAGAGCGAGCACCAGAGAGCTCCAGAGAGAGAGCGAGCACCAGAGAGCTCCAGAGAGAGAGCGAGCACCAGAGAGCTCCAGAGAGAGAGCGAGCACCAGAGAGCTCCAGAGAGAGAGCGAGCAAAAGAGAGCTCCAGAGAGAGAGCGAGCAAAAGAGAGCTCCAGAGAGAGAGCGAGCACCAGAGAGCTCCAGAGAGAGAGCGAGCACCAGTGAGCTCCAGAGAGAGAGAGCACCAGAGACTGAGAAGAAGCGGTGTGCCAGAGCAGCAAGTGAAGCTGCCATTGTGGGATCAGGCTGTGTGACTACACCTGATTTAAAGGAGAACATTCGCTGCAAGCAGAAGAGGATCCATTGCAGCTAAGTGACTGGACTTAAAGGTACCGCCTCTCTGTGATACAAAAGATACTGTTTTTACGTGCAGGCCGATTAGCGGTCCCAGGGCTAGTCAGTGGCGTTCCTGCAAGTAAGTAAGCCTGTTTAAGTAGATTTTTGTTTCATGCTGACCATAAGCTCTGTTTATTTATGTTATGCCAACCACTTATTAAAGCCTGTAAAAGCATACAAAGGCTCCAGAGTCCTCCATAAGGAGAATGAAAAGTTGGATAAACAGAGCGCTAATCCCGCCAGAAGGGGGCGCTCTGCCACACATGTCATAAAGAGTATGCTCATCTCCCAAAATGTAATCTATTCATGAGTGTGTATTAAATCTCTTTGAAAAAGGATGGGGGGGTTGAGGATGAGGATGGGGGGGGTTGAGGATGAGGATGGGGGGGGTTGAGGATGAGGAGGGAGGTTGAGGATGAGGAGGGAGGTTGAGGATGAGGAGGAGGGTTGAGGAGGGAGGATGAGGAGGGAGGTTGAGGATGAGGAGGGAGGATGAGGAGGGGGTTGAGGATGAGGTGGGGGGTTGAGGAGGGAGGTTGAGGATGAGGAGGGAGGTTGAGGATGAGGAGGGGGGTTGAGGATGAGGGGGCGGGTTAAAGATGAGGAGGGAGGATGAGGAGGGGGGTTGAGGAGGGGGTTGAGGAGGGGGGTTGAGGAGGGTGAGAAGGGAGGGGGGAGAGACACAGGAAAGAGAGAGGGGTGAAGAGACACAGGGGAGGGAGAGGGGAGAAGAGACACAGGGGCAGCACATATCCCACCCTCGGCTTCTTTAGAGTATTTAGAGGGGTAAAGTGAGGCGGTGGGTTTAGAATGAGGAGGGGGGTTTAGAATGAGGAGGGGGGTTTAGAATGAGGAGGGGGGTTTAGAATGAGGAGGGGGTTTAGAATGAGGAGGGGGGTTGAGGATGAGGAGGGAGGTTGAGGAGGGGGGTTGAGGTTGAGGAGGGAGGTTGAGGAGGGAGTTTGAGGATGGGGGGTTGAGGATGAGGATGGGGGGTTGAGGTTGAGGAGGGAGGTTGAGGATGAGGAGGGAGGTTGAGAATGAGGAGGGAGGTTGAGGATGAGGAGGGAGGTTGAGGATGAGGAGGGAGGTTGAGGAGGGAGGTTGAGGATGAGGAGGGAGGTTTAGGATGAGGAGGGAGGTTGAGGAGGGGGTTGAGGATGAGGAGGGGGTTGAGGATGAGGAGGGAGGTTGAGGATGAGGAGGGAGGTTGAGGATGAGGAGGGAGGTTGAGGATGAGGAGGGAGGTTGAGGATGAGGAGGGAGGTTGAGGATGAGGAGGGGGGTTGAGGATGAGGAGGGGGGTTGAGGAGGGGGTTGAGGAGGGGGGTTGAGGAGGGTGATAAGGGAGGGGGGAGAGACACAGGGAAGAGAGAGGGGTGAAGAGACACAGGGGAGGGAGAGGGGAGAAGGGACACAGGGGCAGCACATTTCCCACCCTCGGCTTATACTCGAGTCACTAATTTTTCCCAGTATTTTGTGGTAAAATAGGTGCCTCAGCTTATACTTGGGTTGGCTTATACTCGAATATATACAGTAGTTAACAAAATGAATTTAGTTTAGCATTTACACACAATTTTTAAAGCAGAGTATGTTGGTCTAGTAGAAAGTGAATTTCCTAAAATGTTTTCATTAGCAAGTCATTCGAATCTATCTTTTTATAGTCACCCGCTCGCTGTGAGCACAGTGAGCGTGCCTGAAATCTGTGCCACAGCACCACCTAGTGGCAAGAATGCACTACATACTGTTTGCACTAAGCACATTAAAAATGAAACAACTAATGTGACTACCCTAAAATAAAGTTTAATCCTAACCCTATGCCTAACCCTAACCTTTAATCCTATGCCTAACACTAACCCTATGCCTAACCCTAACTCCTAATCCCTATGTCTAAACCTTACCCCTAAACCTAACCCCTTACCCTAACCCTATCCCTATGCGTAATCCTAACCTTCTGCCTAATCCAAACCCCTAACCCCTCTCCCCTACAGCAATCTATTTTAAATCCCTACCACCTATCCCCTAGAGCTATCAATTAAAAACTGTATGTGTAGTAGTGCATTCTGTGCAAGTGGCGTGTTCGCATCGGCAGGTTGGACGCGCAGGCTCGGCGCAACTATAAGAGGAAAGAACCAGTCATTGGTTCTAAATCAATGACTTCCACTCTTTTTATTAAATAATATATATATTCCACAACAACCATTTAGTGTGTGGTGAACAAGAGCAAAAGAAGCCCTCCACCATACAGAGTACAGAGACAAATAATACATTTGTAAGCCCATCTGCAAGTCTAAAAATAAGTTTAACAACTTATTAATTTATTAACCGCTCAGTATTCCTAGAAATACAGTTATTGTACTGCATTCTGAGCCAGTGGGCGGGGACATGCAAATGATCAGACTATGCATTCTTGCGCTTAAATCCAAAATGCAACTTTATATATAGCTCCTCCAAATGCATATGCCCACTGTACCACAGCTTTAAAGCAAAGCAAAAGATTGGATTTTGCACAAATCATAAACCCACTCCCATACAGTACTGTTTTTTTTCAGGGGGGTTTACCATTCAGTCATCGATTACCTTTATTTTACACAATATTGCAAGGTCAAGGTTTATCATTTATACATCATCATGGTCTCTTTCCCTATGCATAGCATCCTCCCATATAAAACAGTTTTGTGGTTTAAAATTTAAAACATATTTAAAATAAGGTTTATACCATTGTGCCCCCATACATTCCTTTTAAATGTTGTGTAAATCCCTAATAAGAGGCAGTTACAGACTTCAGCCTCATTATTTATGCAGGCTCTTGTGGGATGGCATCAAGGGCTAAAATAAAATGACAATATCTATGTAAACACATTTTCCACATTACTTTACACCCTCTAACTGATGATGCAGAGCACATATGGTGACTTTTGTGGTCCTTTAACACCAGAGGTTTCATTAATTCTTTACATCTTATTTAATATATTCAAGTGACTGCATATCAAATTCTGAATAAACAATATTCTCAGTTCACACTCTTTCACCCTGTAACCAAGTCCAATTTGATACTGCTTTGTTCTAATTTTTTCTTCTCCCTTCCTGGTGGGTGAGTAATTGGTTGCTCCTGTAATGGAATGTGATGGTCGGACGTGTGGGCCAATTGTCGTCCCCTTGCTTTAATTCTGCTTTTTATTGCCCAGAAGGGAAGTAAACTATTTCCCTCCTGGACATAGACAGAAAGAAAGAAAGCTGATGTTGCGGAGATCAGGGCAGAGAGAAAAATAGGGTCACAGAGCAACCAAACATTCAACCAAATATTCAGAACTAGGGGCTACAAAGCCATTTTTGATGGAATTGGTTGGATCCTAATTGGAAGATTGTAGTAGATGATCTGAATTAAACTGAAGTGACTAGCTCCTGCCATTATAATTCTGAAATATAAAGTAGTATATGGAAATTATAATGCACCTACTTGTTTGAGTCTTGCTAATATATTTTAAGTGATTATATTTTAATGCAAGACCCAGTACAATTCAATGTACTCTTCCATCAAATATGATTTTATTTAGACACATGTATAGATTTCAGTATATTGACTTCTTCAAATTCAAGACACTGATGAACTGTCTAAACGTTACTGCTGAATAGTACTAAAAGTAATTTCAGTGATTTGTATTCTCATCTTTTATTGTACCTCGGGTATTCTGGAAAAAAACAGCTATATGCAAAAACAATAAGCACAAATAATCTGGCCTGGTTCTGGATCTTGCTGACTATAGTTGTTGAAACTTGTAGAAACTGTAGAAAAAAAAATCATATATATATATATATACTGTATATATATATATATATATATATATATATATATATATATATATATGCAGTATATATTATTAGAGCACAGAATAAGGTTTTCTCAAATGTTCCATTAAAAAAAAAAATATATTCTGTCCATTCATAAACAGGTTGATTTATGTTGAATTTTAAAGTGCTAATAAAAAAAAATTCCATAGGGAAAATGTGGCTGAATAGATTTATTTTAAAATGTGCCAACCTAATACTGATGTAGGAAGCTTTCATGTCTTTTTTGGAATTTTTAAGATAGAGTAAGCATTTTGTACATATTACAGTTTATATTTTTAATGTACTGAGCATGCTCAGTGGGGACTTTTGCATGTGCGCTACTGTCAGACCTCATGCATTTTGATTGGGCAATTATAGTCAGGTGACATCTTTAGTAGTTGTATAGCTATGGTTTGCCTGCAATGCCAGAGTTAAGCCAGAGGGGGCGAGTAAACGAAATGTGAACTAGTTTATAATGGTTCTCCAAAGTGAGTAAAAGAACGTTTGTTAAACACTTGTGGATATATGTGTTAGTGCATTCGAGAAAGAGAGAGGGCCAGAGGGGGCAAAGGAAAGACATGTGTATAGCATTATACTGGTTTAGACGACGGAAGCGAATAAACAAACTGGATATTGCATTTTACTGGTTCGCCAGAGGCGGCAAACAAAAAGAGAGGAAGAGATAGAGGGAGGGGGAGAGAGAGGATAAGAGAGAGAGAGAAAGAGAGGGAGAGCGAGGGAGAGAGAGAGATAGTGGGCAGTATAGAGCTCAAACTATGTATGGGTATGGTTTTATAGATTTTTGTGGTGTAATAAAAAACCTTTAAGATAAGTTTGATGTAAAATGTTGTGCTCTTTAACACTGTAAATTCTTCCTTAATATTCAAGGAGGATGAGGGAGAGTACACGTACACTTGCTAGACCTTGGTCAGCACAGAATGTAATTACTATACTGATACAGCCTTATTAAATTGCAATTGGTGCAAATTCTAAAGGTCTCTATATAAGCACATAGCAAATTTTTAGTTAGTGAAGACCTTGCTTTTGGATAGAAGTTCACTGACTAAAAACTTCTGTAAAAAAAATTGCTATGTGCTTATATAGAGCCCTTTAGAATTTGGTGATTTGCAATTTAATAGGGCTGTAATTGTCTAACATGAAGATGAAAACAAGCAAACAACAATCCACCACTTTTAATTACACTTCAACAGTTTTGACTATATGAGTGATCACAAAAGAAATCTAAAATTGCACTGTTGATCACATGTTAATTGCCTATAGATTTGTTTATTAAATATAGTACAGATCTACATTATTTAACATTATAACTGTTAGATGCACAGTAGAATCTGTTATCCGAAACTCAAGCAACCAAAACTCTCAAGCAGCCAGAAAGAAAAAAAAATACCGAAACTCTCAAGGAACTAGATCAAAGTGATGACAATTGGTGTGAGGTGGAAAAAGTATTCTGGCAGAGAGCTACTGCAGCATTTGAAACTGTAATAGTTTTTGCAGAACAGCAACCCTTCTTTACTTCTCAGGGTCTTATGCAACTACACATCATACAAAAAGTGACTGTTCAAATCCACTTCTCCTGATCCAGCTACATTATCATTAGATCCTGATAATCATGATCTAATGTCTACCCAGTAAAATCATTTTTTTCCAAGTAACTTGGAGTGAAAAAAATGTGTTAGTGAAGTTCATTAAGTTGAAAAGTTTATTGACTTCCATTTAACTAATATCTACACTGCATTCAAAAGCTGAAGTGAGAGGACGCACGGAGCGGGAGCTCTGCAGCAATTAAGCAGCAAAAAGCCCCAAGTTGTATGTTAATTATAACTCTACACTTTCAAAGCCACCTAAGGGGTCCCTGGGTCACCTCTCCATCACCTGGGGTGAGAAGCTGAAGGGCTGTCCTGTGGCGACTGCTGAGTGTCAGTCTGGGCCTGAGAGCTGTCTGTGCCTCCCAGCTTGAACCGCCACAATCTTGGATTGCCGGTTCAGAGGATCAGAGAAGTCTCCGGGAGGCCTACCCTCGCCGGGGACTCACAGACCCAGATGGAGGGAGAGGCAGTGGGACCCGGTGGAAGTTAACCGGAGATACAGTCGGCGGAGGAGAGCAGGGTCCTGAGCTGAGGACCGGAAGGTACAAGGGCGGTAGAGTCCAAGTGCGGAAGGCACCCCAGAGGGTATGCAATAAGAGGCTAAAGTAGCCCAACAATTGTGAAGGCAAGGTGGGTGCAGATCAAAGTGCGGGGGCTAGAGAGGAGGTCATGACATCAGCCTTAAGAACCCTAAGCACAGCACTATAGCCCCTTCTCAACACCAACATCCTCAAAGACTTTCCTAAGCCCCCTCAATAAAGCAACATTATGCCAGCTGACAAGACTAAGGGGCACCTAACCCATAGACTGCTTTTTTTCCTCAGGCTGCACAAATAATTAAATAGGACACAACTCAGGGGCAGATTCACAAGCACAGACACCAGTACGTTATGAGAGCAGCGTCTTCATAAGGTACATTGTACCAAACACCCCTATCTTCATCTTCAGTCTAAACGTTATTAAAAGCTTGGATACAGAGTGCAGAGACTTGGGAGTTAAAGATATGCCCACTAAGGCTACAGAAAAGCTTTAATATACTGTGTGTGTTGCAGATTAGGGCTATTGGCCCAGATAGGGGCAGCACGCCCAGGGTGGGGTGGACCAAGAATTGAACATAACAATTTAGCAGAAGCAGCACCACCAAACCTGCCTCGACTACTCCACCTTGTGGACAGACTCAGAACGTGTAAGTCTAAGCCCCCAACACCAAGGCTATATTATCCCTGGCCCGAATCAACACACAAAGATGCCTAGTATGGCTTAAAAAAGGACTGCAAGGGTAATGTCCTAATTGGACCTCTAGCAAACTGCACCGTTTATTTCAGCCACTGACAGAGACTGAGCCTTCTGGCTAACTATCTAGGGACACAGGCCCCTTCTCCAGATGATCTAACACCCATAGACTTATATTGCACCTACCTAAGCATAACTTTGCAACGTACCATCATGGCGAAAAATAATAGAAGAGGTGTACCATCCAGGAGAATTACGGATCACTATGGACCCTCGAGAGCCACTCAGGAGACTGGTCAGGGACTATCAGACAATTCAGAGGATGAAGGGAGCCCCTCCTCATCTCACCGCGATTTGAACCTCTCAAAGCAATCCATGGCACAGGTTGAAGGGATGTTTCAGGCCTACATGGCTAAAACAGTAGAGGTCATTAAGGAAGACATTGCTGACTTAGGCCAAAGCACAGAACATCAAAGGCCCCGAAAACTCCATAATCCTCATCTTCACGGACATTTCACCTACAACACTGACAAAACGCAGAGAAATGTAGCCTGCCCTTGAGATCCTGATCAAGCATAATATACAATACAGGTGGAGTTTCCCGTTCGCTATTCAGTTCAAATACAGAGACAAGTCTGTTGGCCCATTCTACAACATCTCAACCTGGTCACTGAGGGGGTAGAGGGCGAAAGCGCAAAACAGAGCGGCTCCTTAAATCCTACTAAACAATGGACTGAGGTATCTCACAGCACCAGGAGGAAAGCACCTTCCAGCTTAAAGGATGGACTTCCACTGACTACTAAACCTCGACTCTCAATTATACAGAACTCAGAGCCTCAAACTTGTAGTGATCCCACCTGAACCTGTACATTTACTGGCCCAATGCAATTCAGAAACACTCTATGTAGGATACTTGAACTTTTTCTATTTTTGACTAGATTTTTCAAGCTGCTACAGCCTTATTTGACTGAAAGGAACTGGTTCAATTGTGGTGTCTCTTTCACAGTTGGATAAGATGACGACTCAGGTCCAGGGACATGCTACCTCTTATGTTAACCCCCCCCCCCCCCCACAATATAGTAACCTCCTAGCTGGCAAAAAAGGTTTTGTTTATTAGATTTTGTTTTATTTAATTGATGCTGTAATCCATTTACTGTTTTATTTTTGTTTTTTGTTTTTCTTTTCATCTGGCGTGCTACATCTGCAAATAGATACTGTATACTTGGGTTACAAGAGGATCTTGGAAGCGACTATGGTATTCCTCCGGTCTCACAACTCCTTCGAGATTAGGGCAGCTCAAGGTAAGAAAGACAAACACTACCAGCACCACAGATAGCTTTAAATATGGCTATCACAGAGTATACGTTTGTGACACACAACATAAAGGGCTTTAATTCCCAGTTAAAAAGGAGGAAAGCCTTCTTATATTACAAAGATGTCAAGCCCTCTATATTGTTTATGCAGGAAACTCACTTTGCAAGCAACCATATTCCTACATACTTGAGCAAAGATTACCCAACCTTCTATTCAGCCACGCAACCCACTAGGAAAGCAGGGGCTTCAGTTCTCATTCACCACAATTTCCCGTTTCTAGTTGAATCTAAAACGGTAGATAAGGACGGCCACTCCGTTATTCTGCATGGGACAATCCTGGACTCCAAAATAACTTTAATAAAAAACTCTATTAAAATTATTAAGGCTACTAGAGATACAAAAATGTGGGGTAAAATAATAATAGGTGGTGACTTTAACCTAACTTTTGACCTGTGGTTAGACCGATCTAACTGCTTTACAACTGGCCGCTTCACGAATAAACTAAGACAAATTGCAAAATGAATAAATAATATCGAAGAGGACATTTCACTAACAGAAAAGAGTATACTTACTATTCTCATACCCATGGGTCATATTCCTGTATTGACACTACATTGATGAGCTCAACTCTTTTTGAAAAGTCTAGTAAGGCTGCAATATGCCCATGCCTTGGTCGGACCATGCTGTTGTAAAGCTAGACTTAGATCTAGGACCAAATTTGAAAAATTCATAATCATGGAAGCTGAAGAACTGGCTTCTCAATAATCCAAGACTGCTAGGACAGTTCACTGCAGACTTGCAGCTATACTTTGAAAAGAAGAACTCCCCAGAATCAGAAATAGGCTGGATATGGGTGGCACATAAGACCTTTATACTGGGTACGTGTATTAAATTAGCCTCAGCCTACAAGAAACGCTGTAAGCAAAAAGAAACAGAACTTATGAATTATTCACGGACTAGAACACCAGAACCAACCTAGTCCTTTGCCCCACATTCACAATCAAATAGACAGCTGCAGTCTTGAATTGGATAATATTCTTTCAGACAAAACTGTGAGGGCTCTGAGACGCCCTAACAACCTCTTTTATTTGAAGGCTAATAAACCTGACTTGTTTTTGGCCAGAAGGCTTAACTCTAAATCCTCCCAATCAAACATGTTACGTATTAAAAATGCCAAAGGAGTAGTCACAGTGAGTCAAAATGAAAATAAACAAACATTTGTTGACTTTTGCTAGCATATCTATTCCTCTAACTCCCAAATGCAATTCAGGGCCTATACAATCCTACCTAGATGCCTGTGACCTACCTAAAATCCCTGATCAAGAATTGGTTGTTTTGAATTCTGATATAACAATAGAGCAAATTCAAAAGGCTATTAAGGGCCTCAAATCCGGTAAAGCCCCAGGGCCGGATTGCTTCACTAATGCTTATTACAAAACATTTGTAGATCTCCTCTCCCCTCATTTATGTAAACTTTTTAACTCCATTCTCAAGGGTTAAGTTAACAATGCAGATTTGATTGTATTCCCTAAGAAAGGGAGGGATCCCCTTGAGGCCAAAAATTACCTCCCAATTTCCCTTATGAACGGAGACATCAAGCTGTTGGCCAAGATCATGGCGGATAGGATCTCCAGATTTCTCCTTGATTTAATACATAAGGATCAGACTGGCTTCATACCCCATAGGCAAGCTGCAGATAATATTAGGAGGACATTGAATGTAATACACTTAGCACTCCGAGATAAAACTCTGCTTTGTGTTCTGGCCTTGGATATTGAGAAGGCCTTTGATACAGTTGAATGGCCTTATCTGTATGCAACCCTGACTAAATTGGTTTTAAGGGACGATTCATTAACTTGATTAAATCTTTGTATCATTCTCCAAAGGCCAACCTCAAGCTACCAGGGAATAACTATGGCAATATGAATATCCAGAGGGGGACCAGACAGGGGTGCCCCTTATCCCCACTGCTGTTTGCGCTGGCCATTGAGCCTTTGGCCTACGCAATAAGATGTAAACCAGAAATTGTGAGTTTTAAGGTGGGCCACCATCAACTTAAATGTTTATTATTTGCAGACAATTTTTTGAGCACACTAACAAACCCTAAAATCTCTATAGCAAACTTAATGTCTAGCCTGATGGATTTTGGGTCAATTTCGGGCCTCAGAGTCAATGTAGAAAAGATGGAGGCATTAAGTGTTGGTATTCCCCAAACAGAATTAGAAGAACTGAAAACTCTGTATAATTTTGCATGGCAGTGTCAATCTATTAAATATTTAGGTGTTTACATTACAAGGACTCTATCTGACCTATTTAAGGTAAATACCCCCCTATTTAAGAAAATTAGTTGCGATATGATAAAATGGTCAAAATTACATTTATCCTGGACTGGGCGCATTACCACAGTTAGAATGAACATATTGCCTAAAATTGTCCTTATTTAGAACTTTACATATTCCAGTTGATATGAAGGAAATAGATAAACTGCAAAATAAAATATTTAAATTAATTTGGGGTAATAGATAGCTAAGAGAACAATGTATAGACACAGAACACAAGGGGGTTTTTCCTGCCCGAATCTTTTGTTGTAGCTAATTTTTATCCCGATTGCTCATTCGGTCAAACTTCAACCTTTAGGGGTCTTTATGGAATATTGGCAATTGAAGCCCCATACATTCTGATAAATAACTGTGGGACCGAACTTGCAGTATGCTAAACAGCTTTACCCCAATCCTGTGATTGAACTAACCTTATCTACTCGTGCCTGGGCTAAAGCTACACAGCATTTCATCACAACGCTCTCACCTCTCATGTCTTTAAAGTAATTTCCTTCTTTTGAGGTCGACCTGAGCGTGGAATCCAAACAATGGTGGCCTTCCAGTGCATTAAATAGAGTAGACACTTGGTACAATTCGGACAAGCTGATTTCCCATGAACAACTAATCCCCAAGCACCACAATATTCCAAGGGAGCTATGGAGCTAAAGAAAGTTTAGACACTGGTTTGCATTCCTGTCAAGAGAAACCGGACCACCGAAGTCTACCTCTCTTTTGGTGATTTGTAAAAACTTACCTTCCATTAAGGGAACACTAGGCTCCATGTACTCTGTTTTCAATGACCCTAAACTAGGCCAAAAGACGGCCTACATGACATATTGGGAAAAAGACCTAGGTAGAGAATTGGATACTGACACAAGGAAAGAGGTATGCTCTAATCTAGTGAGAAGATCTCTTACATATAGTCTGCTAGAAGTATCAATAAAGGTCTTGCATAGAATCTACTATACCGCTCCCTGATGCATAAACTCAACCCACAATTGAGTGGGAATTGCTTTAGAGGCTGTCACTCCCGAGGAGATTTTCTCCATATTTGGTGGATGTGCCCACGGGTGTAGGATTTGTGGAGGAGGGCAACCCAACTTCTTGCACAACTCATCACGGTCCCAATTGTACCTACAATTGAGGTTTGCCTTTTGGGCCTCCATTTAGATAATCTTACCTCATGTCAGAATAGACTATGGCAATTCTTTGCTCTAGCTGTAAAACATAACATAGCTAAAAATTGGAAAACTCCCACATTACAATTAAAAGAGGTCATTCTTAAAATTAACTTCACATTGATTAATGAAAAGCTGACTCATACTGCCCAAAATACATATCCCCTCTTTCTTAAATGTGACCCCATGGCTTAGCTCTCACCATAGTCTATGAATTTTATAATATGCCTAAGAAGGCATTGTGGTGCTTTACGAGAGCTGTAAGGCTGGAGGAACCTGGATTGCTATTTAATAATTTTGCTGCTTTGGATGGTAAGTACGCCAGATGATTCCCTTTGTTTCTTTTTCCCCTTTTTTTCTTTTTCCTTTTTTACAGTCCCCTGTTTTCCCCTAGTTTCATTTTACTCTACTTGACTTTTGAGTAATAATTTAATTATACATTTAAAGAAAAATGAAGACAAGCTACACCAGATAGGTCTAAAACTATTTAATCTTCCAATTATCACAGCCTAGTGATGAACAATTATTTATTTTATTTTTATTTTTATTTTTTTATGTTCTCCTAGTTATGATTAGACAGCTGGAAATTGTCTATATGTTTGGAGAATTAGTTTTGTGCCATACAAAAGTCTTATATATTTGTTGACCTTCTGTATTATGTCATGTTGTATTAATCTATGTCTTAACTAATAAATAAAGATTGATAAAAAAAAAGCTCTTTTTACAGTATAATAACATTGTGTTGCTTTAAGTGCAATTTGTCTTTATTTGCTTTCATTTGCTTTTAATTACTGTATTTCAATATTATATCAATTCAATACAGAGTTTCTGGTATAGTATGAGTATGTATTAGTTAGGTCTATTTTAATAGTAACTCTCAAGCAATCAGAATCTATATTTATCCGTCATCTATCAATCCTCCTGGATAACCATGTCCGGATTACCCATTAGGCCAACTAGGCAGCTGCCCAGGGGCACTTCCTTGTGAGGGGCTCCACTTTTTAAATAAACATGGTTCCTGGCTTAAAAAAAAGAAACACTGAAATTCATAGACTAGTTACTAGGGGGTAACCACCTAGAACAAAAGAAGAAAGGAACTTACACGCACAGAAAAGGCAAAAATGGGCCCATGCATACTGTACTTACTCATTCACAGGGGCTTCTCCACTTCACTGCCTAGGCGCTCCAAAAAGGTAGATCTAGCCCTGTGGATAACTGAGAGTCTACTGTACTTTGATTATGTTGTATATATAAAAGATTAATGCAAGTGTCTTTCAATCAAGTTTGAATATATATTTATAGGGACACTAAAGCAGCAAATTTGCAAACATATGTGTATGAAACATAGCTGCTAATATTTTAGTCTGCTTTATACTTTACAAGTATGTAACTACAATGGTCATTTAAGGGAAGTACAGACTGTTCAAAATGGACTCTATATTGTTTATGCAGGAAACTCACTTTGCACGCAACCATATTTCTACATACTTGAGCAAAAATTAACCAACTTTCTATTCAGCCACACAACCCACTAGGAAAGCAGAAGCTTCAGTTCTCATTCACCGCAATTTCCTGTCTCTAGTTGAATATAAAATGGTAGATAAGGACGGCCACTCTGCATGGGACAATCCTGGACACCAAATTAACTTTAGTTTCGCTATATGCACCCACTACCTACCTGCATAAAACTCTATTGAAAGTATTAAGGCTCCTAGAGGTACAAATGTGGGGTAAATTAATAATATGTGGTGACTTTAACCTAACTTTTATCCTTGGTTTAGACCAATCTAACTGCCTTACCACTGGCCGCATCACGAATAAACTAAGACAAATTGCAAAATGAATGAATAATCTCGGAGGGGACATTTCCCTAACAGAAAAGAGTATACTTACTATTCTCATACCCATGGGTCATATTCCTGTATTGACATTATATTGGTGAGCTCAACTCTTTTTGATAAGTAAGGCCGCAATATGTCCATGCACGTGGTCGGACCATGCTGTGGTAAAGCCAGAGTATGTAACTACAATGGTCATTTAAGGGAAGTACAGACTGTCAAAATGGACGTCCTATAAAGATGAAAAAAATATTTTTCAGACCTTAAACTTTTTACACAAACATTTTTTTTCTAATGTTTAAAACCTGTTAAATGTAGGATGTGTAACTTCAGTTTCCTTTTAAGTGTATTTGACATTTATTGTTTTAATCAAAAAACTGGTTAAGATAATTTTGATAGATATGCAAACTGTTAATATTGAATGTAAAAAAAAACTATTTCAAAGTTATGAGAAAGTGTAGGTCACAGCCAGGCCCAAACACTTCCCTGGAGTGAGCAAATGTTTCTTCCTGTACAGTATTGTCTGCAGGACCACCATCAAAATTATAGGTACCCCGTACAAATAGATAGGGCACCCTCGCCTGAGCACACTTACTTTCCCCATCTTGCATATGCAATTATTACATTGACTTTATACATAGTGGTTACATTTATTACTTTGTTTCCAAGTCAACACTGCTCCTTCTCTCCCCTGGTGACATCTCAGCATCAAATATAATTGCTTGCCAGGATGAGGTGTCTCTTTCAGGCTGGACACCTCAAAAAGGTATCTCCTCCACCTGCCCTGTAAACAGCTCTGAGTGTCTGACATGCTGGTTATTACTAGTATTCTGGGAGAAGAGGAGAGCATTGGGAAGAGAAACTTCCACCCTGGATGAGTGGAATCCATGGTGAATAAAATCATAGTAGTGAAGGCTGGTGGGCAGGGCCTTCGACCAAATTCACGTGTAGAATAAATTCACTGTAAATCATTTACAGTGTGCTTCAGGGAATTCCAACCCAAAAATGCTGATAAGTCACAGCCCATCATCTAAAGTAATATCCACTTTTACTAACCCAGAAATGTCAAAAAGGTTTAACCAACACTTACAAGATGCAATAATGGACATTGTGAATGATACTAGGGAATCATGGCTTGCTGCTGCTGCCATCTGCAGGAATCTTGTAATGTCTATAAATGGAATGTCTTGGAATCAATTTAGCCGAAATTATTGTCATTAGGTATTTTCTTGAATATCACAGACTACATGGTGAAGTTATTAAAGGACCACTGTTTGAAATCTTTGAATCTGACGCAGAGCATAAAGGCAGGAAGCTTTTAATTGGAAAAAATAAATGCTGCAGGATCCTGGAGGGATCCATGATACATTGGTGGAAATTGTGTGTGTGAAAAAGAAGTTTACATTCCGATAGTGGCATCCTTTGAGGCTACATTCTGGGTCTGAGCCGATAACAGGGATGTGGTGTGGTGTCAATCTTAATTCTATCCAGTTATCAAATAAAGGCTCTGACCTTCTACAGTATGTTGCCCCACCTTGCTCCCTCCGTTGATAAAAAAAAAAAAAACACACTCACTCACCAACAAGCTCTCTGAATGTGATGTAACAAACAAAACATGGATTCCTAAAAAAAAAATATGCAAATGACTTACACAGCCGCTAATTCTGTTGTCTCTTTCTTAAACTACAGTGACCCTTTTTCTTTTGCATTTCTATAAAGCAAGCCTGAGAGGATACTGTGACATGACAGTTTCAGATAGCACTAGGTGGTTTACTTATTTTGAGGTTCCTACAGCTTCTTGTATGTAACAAACTAACATGAGCAGATAGCCATAAACATTAACATTATTATTAACATTATGAAAATCTTATATTTAGCTGATTCTAATGTTGATGCTAATGTCATGGTGGTTCAGGGGGAGAGTTATCCTTCTATTGAGTTCTATTGTCAGGTGGCTATGTAATGTGGAAGTCTTGCAAAAGAACTCAGTAGACATCTTAACTAAATCCATGTTACCTCCCATTTATGCCAAGTTCCTAATCTTGTTAGGAAATAAAAAAAATCTGCTGCCTTCAAAGCAACATTGTATTCCATAGATAAAAATGAAATATGTTCATTTTAAATCTTGTAAACACATGATGCTCTTTATCAAGTCAAGTTCTGTAAAGGATATGCTATAAATATGACACTTTAGACAAGATGGAAGATAAATGGCCCCTTGAGGAGTTGGGGCTGCTATGTTGCAGGTGCTTGTGCCCATGCCACTTTTGGTGATGATGAATAATAATAAAATGTAATCTGTTTAACCACTGAGAAACTGTGTGCTAAAATGCTAGATTTGTGGGGAGTTATATGCATTTTAAACAGCAGCTGGATACAAGATCAATCAATCTACATAGCATAAGTAGACCTAGGAGGAAGTATATTAAGTGCAAGTGAACAAAACACATAATCATGTAGTCAAGTGGTAGAGCACAGATGGCAGCTCTTAACATACAGTACAACAGCAACATTTGTATAAGGTAAGATAAATGAGAACATCTCCATGCAATCACAAGAGCAGCAACTCATACAACTCCAGGGCATCATTAGACATAATTAGAAAACATGGAAATATTATAGAAACACAGATATCACCTACAAACCGTAAAGGGACATAAAATGCATGTTTTCTAAATTCAGCAGCAATGTGTTGTTATTATTTTAATTTTTATTTGTATCTAACAAGTATATATATATATATATATATATATATATATATATATACTAGCGACTTGCCCGTCAAAAAATGACGGCAATAGAATTGTTAGGCAGGTAATGCTGTTTGGTACACAAAGTATTTTTATTTTTTGTGTGAGTACCTGATGCTCATTGCAAGCCTGCAGCATACAATTTAGATTTGCACTGTTGGCGAGCTAAGGTGTAAGTGTCAGCAATGTGTGCAGTGTGTAGTATAAATACACTGTGTGCGCGAGGTTAAACTGTTTGTTGATCTGTGTAGTTCCGCATTTTGTAATGGTAATGTTATTAGGTTTGAGTGAGCGTCGTAGAATGGCTGCGATTGTGTATGTGTTAGGCGGGTTAAGCATTTAGCGTCCTTCCAAATAGTGTATTTATTAGGTCATATGGGTCTGTGGAAAAGGCCTATGTGCTTGGCGGTGTTTTGCATGCTTAGGGGTCGTGTAGCCTTGTTTTTTTTTTTTTTCGTCTGCCATTTTTTCTCTTGCTTAATGGGATTTTCGAGGAGCGCTTGCTCCCTGACTAAGTTGTACGGGGTCGTAGGGATGAGCACCTACAGCGTTCATCTCCACCAGTGCAGTGAGCGCCTTTGGCGCTCCCTGCCTAAGTCCTACAGGGTCGCAGGGATGAGCGCCTACGGTGTTATCTCCACCAGCGCAGTGAGCGCCTTCAGCACACCCTGCCTAAGTCCTATGGGGTTGTAGGGATGAGTGCCTATGGCGCTCATCTCCACCAGCGCAGTTAGCGCCTTCGGCGCTCCCTGCCTAAGTCCTACAGGGTTGTAGGGATGAGCACCTATGGCGCTCATCTTCACTAGCACAGTGAGCGCCTTCGGCGCTCCCTGCCTAAATCGTACGGGGCCTACAGCGCTCATCTCCACCAGCAAGGTCCATGGTTGCGGGCTGCAGTTGCAGCAGGCTCACTTTGCGAGCCCGCTGTTTTAACGTTGCGTTACCAACGGATTTTGGCAAGGTCGCGCTGCTGAGAACTGTATATGTGACTAGCGAATTGCCCGTCCAAAATGACGGCAATAGGATAGTAAGTCAAAGAATACTGTTTGGCACACAAAGTAAGTGTTTTGGTTCTGTGAGTACCTTCAGCGCTGATTGTGAGGCTCTGGGTTGCTGTTTTTTTGGTTGTTTGAGCCCGTTTGGTGCTGATTGCAAGGTCCATGCTGATGGCCATTTGGCGCTCATTGCGAGTGTTTCCCCTGGTGTAGTTCTGCTCCGGTGAGCACCTTTGGTGCTCGTTGTGAGGCATGCAGTGAACGCCTTTGGCGTTTATTGCTATCGTGTGGTGTTTTGTGAAATTTTCTGTATACCATATTTATCGGCATATAACACGCACCGGCGTATAACACGCACCTCATTTTAAGAAGGAAATTTCAGGGAAAAAAAAAAAAAAAAAAGAACTTTGAAGCAAAATCCTCAACCTCAACCTCCCTCCTCATCCTCCCTCCTCCTCATCCTCCCTCCTCAACCCCCTCCTCAAACCCCCCATCCTTAACCCCCTCCTCCACCCCCCCATCCTCATCCTCCTTCCTCAACCCCCCTCCTCATCCTCAACCCCCCTCCTCATCCTCAACCCCCCTCCTCATCCTCAACCTCCCTCCTTATCCTCAACCCCCTCCTCATCCTCAAACCCCCTCCTCATCCTCAACCCCCTCCTCAACCTCCCTCCTCAAACCCCCTCCTCAACCCCCATCCTCATCCTCTTTCCTCAACCCCCCTATCCTCAACCCCCCTCCTCAACCTCAACCCCCCTCCTCAACCCCCCTCCTCATCCCCCCTCCTCATCCTCAACCTCCCTCCTCATCCTCAACCTCCCTCCTCATCCTCAACCCCCTCCTCAACCTCCATCCTCATCCTCCCTCCTCAACCCCCCATCCTCAACCTCCCTCCTCAACCCCCCATCCTCAACCCCCTCCTCAACCTCCCTCCTCCAACCCCTCCTCAAACCCCCTCCTCAACCTCAACCCCCCTCCTCATCCCCCCTCCTCATCCTCAACCTCCCTCCTCATCCTCAACCTCCGTCCTCATCCTCAACCCCCTCCTCAACCTCCATCCTCATCCTCCTTCCTCAACCTCCGTCCTCATCCTCAACCCCCTCCTCAACCTCCCTCCTCAAATCCCATCCTCAAACCCCCTCAACCCCCCTCCTCAACCCCCTCCTCATCCTCCTTCCTCAACCCCCTATCCTCAACCCCCTCCTCAACCCCCCATCCTCAAAACCCCTCAACCCCCCCATCCTCATCCTCCTTCCTCAACCCCCCTATCCTCAACCCCCCCCTCCTCAACCTTCCTCCTCATTCTAAATCCACCTCCGCATTCTAACCCCCTCAACCCCCCCATCCTCAACCCCCTCCTCAACCTCCCTCCTCATCCCCCTCCTCATCCTCAACCTCCCTCCTCATGCTCAACCCCCTCCTCAACCTCCCTCCTCATCCTCCCTCCTCAACCCCCCATCCTCAACCCCCTCCTAAACCCCCTCCTCATCCTCACATGAGCGCCACGTCATTAGCATATACCGGGAGCCGGCACCCGGGCGCATGTGACGTCACATGCGCGCTGGGTCAAGGAGCGGAGCGGAGGCCGGAGTGGAAGCAGGTAAGTGAGGGGGAGGTATTTAGGGGGGTTTAGGTTGAGGAGGGGGGTTTAGGTTGAGGACGGGGGGTTAGAATGAGGAGGGGGGTGTAGAATGAGGAGCAGGGGTTAGAATGCGGAGGGGGGTTTAGAATGAGGAGGGAGGTTGAGGATGAGGAGGGGGGAGGGAATATCGGCGTATAACACACACCTATCATTTGCTCCCTATTTTCAGGGAGAAAAAGTGCATGTTATACGCCGATAAATACAGTATGTATTTTTTAATGATAATTAATTAATTAAATCATAAATTAATATACTTTACCTATCTGTAATGAATATATGCAACAACCAATATGCTGAAGAGCTAACAATCTGTTTTGATGTTCATGCAGCATACAATGTAGATTTTCATTGCTGGTGTCCTGAGGTGTAAGTGTCAGCAATGTGTGAAGTGTGTAATGTAAATATGCTGTGTGCGTGAGGGGAAACCGTTTTTGTAATTGTGTAGTTCCGCATTTTGTAATGTGAATGTTAGTATGTGCAAGTTCGTGTTGTAAAATGGCGGGGATTGTGTTAGACGGGTCTGGATGATTTTCGTGCTTTGTAATAGTGTATATTATACCTCGTACGGTCCTGTCTAAAAGTGGTATGTGTGTGGCGGAGTTTTGTATGTTTGGGGGTCGTGTAGCCTCGTTTTCGTTTTTTTCGGCGGCCAGTTTTTCTCTCGCTTAGGGGATTTTCGAGTGGCTAAACTCTGGAAATTGAACTTAAGTTGACGTGTAACATCACTTCCAGACGTCCTGTGTGTTCCCCCTTGCTGTGTGTGATGTTTTCTTTTTGTTTGTATTTAGTGTGGTTTTTGCATTTTTCGGTGTGCGCGGTTTGGCCATTAAGTTCATATTTTTTGCGGCTCATATTTTTTGTTATGTAAGTCGCAGTTTCCTTTTGTAAGTGTTATGGGCCGTATTCTTTTTCATGCAATTTTTTCAAAGTTCTACGGGGCTCGCAGTGTCAATTGTGGATTTGAGTTTTGTGTTGATGTGTCGTCCCGCGGGTCGTTGGTATGATATTAAAGTCGTGCATGGTCATAGGAAGGGGCGCCTTCGGCGCTCATGTCCAATGGCGCTCATCTCCACCAGCGCAAGCAGCACCCTTGGTGCTCCTTGCCTGGATGCGCTTTGTGAGGGTTGCAGTTGCTGCAGGCTCTCTTCACGAGCCTGCAGTTTCCCAGTTGCGTTACCAACGGATTTTGGCAAGTTCAGCTGCTGACAACAATATATGTGATATATATATATATATATATATATATATTTATATATATATATATATATGTATATATATATATATATATATTTATATATATATATATATATATATATATATATATATATATATATATATATATATATATATATATAAATATCTCAAGTGAAGTCACTGATGGACACAGGAGTGAAGATCAGTGGAAAAAGGAGATCCAATGTTGAGTGGTATAGACAGGGGCCAGAAACAGAGTCTGGGTACAGTCCAGTGATCAAGGCAGGTGGCAGAAAAGGGAGGTTAGAGTACCAGCCAGAAAGCCAGAGATCAGAGAGTCCAGTAAACAGTGATCGTTGTAGGGCACCAGGAAAGAGAGGAGAGAACTAATGCCAGGGATCATTAGTCAAATATTAGAATAATCCTTTTGCAAAGCTAGGAGTTAGGAATGTAGGATAGTCAGGTACAAGCCAATAGGTCACAATAGGAAAATATCAGAATATAACTGGTTTAACAACTTCATGCAGCACAGGGAAAAAAAACTGTTGCCCACTTGGTGGAGCCTGGTTTTAAGCCATAAAGGGCATAAATTACCTAACATTCCTAAATTGTTTGGAATAACGTGCTTTAAAACATCAGGTATGATGTTGTATCGATCAGGTAGTGTAAGGGTTAGGCCCGCTTCACAGTGACAGACCAAACTCCCCGTTTAACGCACCGCAAACAACCGCAAACAGTCCATTTGCACAACCGCAAACTCCCCATTTGCACAAGGTTGGATACCAAGCTAGCCATGTCCCGTTCTTTGTCCTCACTGATGTAATTGAAGGTCGCTTCCTCCACTCAGCCACCAAGGGTCCCCGAAAGGTGACAGCAAGCCCCCTGGGACGCCTGCTGTGTATGGTCTTCCACCTCCTCAAAGGCACCTTCCTCCTCTGACTCCTCTTCTTCAGACTCCTCTCACTGCGTTGCCTCTCTCTGCATTATTATAAGGTGTGTTAAGTAGTACTACTCTTATCAGTTTAATACTTGTTACGTCACCTATCAGTGGGCGTGTATAAGGCCTGGATTTTTAGAACCAGGAGATGGAAAAAGATGCTTTGTTGGTCTTATCACTTGAATTTTGGGGCACGGCACGTGCAGTCAAAGGTGCCACCAGATGGGAGTGGCGTGTTTGTAAGTACTACTCTTATCAGTTTAATACTTGTTACGTCACCTATCAGGGGGCGTGTATAAGGCCTGGATTTTTAGAACCAGGAGATGGAAAAAGAGGCTTTGTTAGTCGTATCACTTCAATTTTGGGGCACTTTGTGACATTAGCTTCTTACGCTCAAACATGTCCTTTACAGGCACCTGACTATGGGCAGATGAGCAGGAACTGCTCAAGGCGAGAGACGGAGTGGCGGATGGTTGAGAGGGGGCAAGGAGGACAGCAGTGGTTGATGTGGCTTATGATGCTGCTCCAGGAGGAGGATGGCGGCTTTGAGTTTATGTGCTGCTTGTACTCATGTGTTGGTTTGGAGTCACGCAAACATTAGGTCTCAACCTGTAGAGGATAAGGGAACCAGGCTACTCTAGACCTCATTCATCATTACAGGTTTTGACAGATCGGTACTATGCGTGCAAGCTACTGTGACAACAGATATGAGTGGCACTGTGCACTTGCAGAAGTTGGTAGAGTAGACGCTGTAGGTATGACACACACGCTTGCAGACAACTACTCGCTATGCAATCTATTACAGTACAATTTTTTGTTTTTTGTTTTAAATGTACACTACTGTTACACCACATATGAGTGGTGTGTTAAATAGTACTACTCCTATCAGTTTAATCCCTGTTATGTGCCTTTTTTAGGGGTTTGCTTGTTGAAGCCACAGTGCAGCACCAGAGGCCAGAAAAATTAGGCATGTACACATGCCTGAAAATTAGGTATTGTTGATCTTGCAGCGAGCAGAGAAGAAGGTAGGCCTGATTCAACGCCCCATCCCTGCATATCCACACTCAGAGATTGAGGGGGCGACCCTTACAAGGCCACGGGCCGGAGATATAAAGGGGGGCCATCCCAAATAAGCACACAAGCAGGGACAAAGGTAGTGAAGGGGACATAGAGGCCCATGGACTGACGGTCGCCATCTTGGCAGGAAAAGGGCCCAGCAATTAAGCCAAACTGACCCAGCACAGGCAGCTACTTGAGTCAAATGCTGTACAATTACACCTTAATAAAGCTGAAACATGCAGCAGCAGGGATTCTAAACGGCCACACGGGGACAAGGAAGCTAACAGCCCCCACAGTCTCTGCACCACTCTTTTTAACAGATAACCCAATGGGCTAACCAGGGACCTTGCCCACATAAAAAAACAGAATTTTAATGGAGGAATTATTAGTGTCTTTACCCCCCAAGAGAGGACATAATATACGGTATCTTTAGACTACCTGATGGCCAAACCTCCTTTAGCCCCCAATGCTATCCAAGAAACATTTCAAAACTTTATCTGATTGGGGGTCTATAGAGTGACATTAGTACTGACCTTTATATGACTGGGGGTCTATAGAGGGACATTAGTACTGACCTTTATATGACTGGGGGTCTATAGAGGGACATTAGTACTGACCTTTATATGACTGGGGGTCTATAGAGGGACATTAGTACTGACCTTTATATGACTTAGGGTCTATAGAGGGACATTAGTACTGACCTTTATATGACTGGGGGTCTATAGAGGGACATTAGTACTGACCTTTATCTGACTGGGTGTCTATAGAGGGACATTAGTACTGACCTTTATCTGACTGGGTGTCTATAGACGGACATTAGTACTGACCTTTATCTGACTGGGTGTCTATAGAGTGACATTAGTACTGACCTTTATATGACTGGGGGTCTATAGATGGACATTAGTACTGACCTTTATCTGACTGGGTGTCTATAGAGGGACATTAGTACTGACCTTTATCTGACTGGGTGTCTATAGAGGGACATTAGTACTGACCTTTATCTGACTGGGTGTCTATAGAGGGACATTAGTACTGACCTTTATCTGACTGGGTGTCTGTAGAGTGACATTAGTACTGACCTTTATATGACTGGGGGTCTATAGAGGGACATTAGTACTGACCTTTATCTGACTGGGTGTCTATAGAGGGACATTAGTAATGACCTTTATCTGACTGGGTGTCTATAGAGGGACATTAGTACTGACCTTTATCTGACTGGGGGTCTATAGAGTGACATTAGTACTGACCTTTATATGACTGGGGGTCTATAGAGGGACATTAGTACTGACCTTTATCTGACTGGGTGTCTATAGAGGGACATTAGTAATGACCTTTATCTGACTGGGTGTCTATAGAGGGACATTAGTACTGACCTTTATCTGACTGGGGGTTTATGAGGGACATTAGTACTGACCTTTATATGACTGGGGGTCTATAGGTGACATTAGTACTGACCTTTATCTGACTGGGTGTCTATAGAGGGACATTAGTAATGACCTTTATCTGACTGGGGGTCTATAGAGGGACATTAGTACTGACCTTTATCTGACTGGGGGTCTATAGAGGGACATTAGTACTGACCTTTATCTGTCTGGGGGTCTATAGGTGACATTAGTCCTGACCTTCTGCTGCAGTATTATTACTCCCAGTACTCCCAGGCTTGCTATTATCACCATTATAATTGTCCTGCTACGAGTCGTCGTCACGCTGTTTGCGTGGTCCGTACGAATAGCGGGCTTAGCGATGAGCGCCGCAGGCGCTCATCGCCCGGCGAGCCTCGCGAAGCGAGGCGAGCCGCTAACCCGTAGAACTTTAGCCGGCTTAGCGATGAGCGCCGCAGGCGCTCATCGCCCAGCGAGCCTCGCGAAGCGAGGCAAGCCTGTGAGCGTAAGGGCCGTTGCTCACGCTTGCGGGCTTGCATAGCGAGCCCGCGGCCCTCGCGTAGCGAGGGCCTGCGGGCAAGGGCCTCAGTTGCTGGGATGGATCCCAGCAACTGAGGCCGTTGCTCACACTTGCGGGCTTGCATAGCGAGCCCGCGGTCCTCAGTTGCTGGGAGATGTCATCTACACCCGGGGACCCGCGCCAGACCCACAACCCACCACACAGTAGTCCACCAGCCACCCGGACAGGCCTCCGACACCCATGGAGGAGGCTGGGAACCCCGCCCCCAGGGACAGGGCCGAGCCCGACATCCAGGGCCCCCAGGACATGGTGAGCCCGCGGCCCTCGCGTAGCGAGGCCTGCGGGCAAGGGCCTCAGTTGCTGGGATGAAGCGCCATCCCAGCAACTGAGGCCCTTGCCCTCAGCCCTCGCTGCCCTTGCCCGCAGCCCTTGGCCTCAGTTGCTGGGAGATGTCATCTACACCCGGGGACCCGTGCCAGGCCCACAACCCACCACACAGGAGTCCACCAGCCACCCGGACAGGCCTCCGACACCCACGGAGGAGGCTGGGAACCCCGCCCCCAGGGACAGGGCCGACCCCGACATCCAGGGCCCCCAGGACATGGTGAGCCTGCGGCCCTCGCGTAGCGAGGGCTGCGGGCAAGGGCCTCAGTTGCTGGGATGAAGCGCCATCCCAGCAACTGAGGCCCTTGCCCTCAGCCCTCGCTGCCTTTGCCTGCAGCCCTTGGCCTCAGTTGCTGGGAGATGTCATCTACACCCGGGGACCCGCGCCAGGCCCACAACCCACCACACAGGAGTCCACCAGCCACCCGGACAGGCCTCCGACACCCACGGAGAAGGGTGGTACCCCGCCCCCAGGGACAGGGCCGAGACCGACATCCAGGGCCCCCAGGACACGGTGAGGGTCATGAGGAACACAGCAGAGGGAGAGGGGGGAAAGGGTGGAAAGAGAGGGAGGGAGAGGGGGGAAGAGACACAGGGGGTTAGAGAGGGGGGAAGACACACAGGGGGTTACAGAGGGGGGAAAGAGACACAGGAGAGGGAGTAGATGGGGAAGAGACATAGGAGAGAGGGAAAAGACAGGGGAGGGAGAGGGGGTGGAAGAGACACAGGGGAGAAAGAGGGGGAGGAAAGAGAAACAGGGGAGGGAGGGGAAAATACATAGCGGAGGGAGAGGGAAAAAAGAGACACAGGGGTGGGAGGAAAGAGACACAGGGGAGGAAGAGGGTGGGGAAAGAGACACCTGGGAGGGAAAGTAGGGGGAAATGACACACAAGGGAGGGAGAGGAGGGGGAAATGAGACACAAGGGAGGGAGGCGATGGCAGAAATGAGACACAAAGGAGGGAGAGGAGGGGGGGAAGGAAACACAAGGGAGGGAGGGGAGGGGGAAAAGGAGACATAAGGGAGAGGAGAGGGAAAAGGAGATACAAGGGAGGGAAAGGAGGGGGAAAGGAGACACAGCAGCACCCCACCACTAATGCTCCAGCAACATCAAAACAGATTGTCAGCTCTTTAACACAATGCTTCAAAATAGGTAAAGTATATTCATTTATTAATGTATTATATATTTCATTATTATACACCAAACAGCATTAGCTACCTTACAATTTCATTGCCGTCATTTTTTGACGGGCAAGTCGCTAGTTAGATATAATAACCTCAGTTTCGTTTCCTTATCTGTTGGTAACATCAAAATATGATTATTAAATATTTCATATTTGTTTGTTTTTTCTCCCAAAGTGAACCCCTTTGTGTGTGTCCCACAGATGTGGCGTCTCCGCTCTGCGTATGTTGGATTTGCACCGCTCAAAAAGTATGAAAAGAGATCCCCCCCCTTGAAGCCCATTAATGACATCATCAGTAAATTGTATGTAACAGATTCCAGTGTTTAGGGTTTATGACCCAATACTGCGATCATATAATTTATGACAAAAATCCGTATTTGTCGTATTATTCAGACGCGCATGCATCTTTGTTTTACATTTCCTGATACTTTTATTATCTTGATCTTTATATATTTACTAGCGACTTGCCCGTCAAAAAATGGGGGCAATAAGATTGTAAGGCAGGTAATGGTGTTTGGACGAGACATTCATTTTGTTGGCGGTAGGAGATCCTTCGGCGCTCATTGCGAGGCTGTTGGTTGTATTTTTTTTCTGATAGGCGCTTTTGCTGTTATTCTTTGGTCGGCGGTTATGTGTTTTTTGCGCTTATTGCAAGGCTTTGTGTGCTATGAGCAGCGTTGGTCGCTCGTTGTGAGGCGCGCAGTGAATGGCTTTTATGTTTAATTTGATAATGTTTTTTTTGTGTATATGTATTTTTGTATGCTAATGAAATAATTACTAAATGAATATACTTTACCTATTTGTAAGTAATATATGCAGGAAGCATTGTGCTGAAGAGCTGACAATCTGTTTTCATGTTCCTGCAGCATACAATGTAGGTTTTCAGTGCTGTGGAGCTGCTGTGTAAGTGTCAGCAATGTGCGCAGTGTGTAGTGTAAATAGGCTGCGTGCGCGAGGGGAAGCCGTTAGGGTAGCTGGGTACTTCCGCATTGTGTAAGTTAGTGTTGTAAAATGGCGGGGAATGTGTATGTGGTACGTGGGTGTGGATGATTTAGCGTCCTTGTTAATAGTGTATCTTTACCTTGTACGGCTTTTTAGGAAAATCCGTATGTGTTTCGCGTGTTTAGGGTCCTGTAGCCTCGTTTTCTTTTTTTCAACGGCCATTTTTTCTCTCACTTAGGTGATTTTCGGGTGTCTAAACTCATGAATTTGGACTTAAATGGAGGTGTAACTTCACTTGCAGAGGTCCTCTGTGCCCGCCTTGCTGTGGGTAAGCTTTTTATGTGTTTGTTGTGTGTATCTATTGTGTTTTTAATGTTTTTAAGTGCGCGCAGTTCGGGCGTTAAGATCGTATTTTTGTGAGCTCGTAATGTTTTTTTTTCTAAGTCCCGTATTTTTGGATGGTAAGTCCGTAAATTTGATGGTGTAAGTCCCGCCTGCGGCTCATTGCAGCCGACGTGGGAGCCTTTGGCCCTCCTTGCCAGCAACTCTGGCCCACGCTTCGCAAGCCCGCAGCGATAGCAACAACCCGCCTGCTCACAGCTATATATGTGATATCTGCAACGTCTTCCCTAGTTGGCACTTGTAAATCGGCTAAGCGACAAAAAAAATGTCGTCCGGAAAAAATGAAAACGAGGCTACACGACCCCAAACCGCGCAAAACATCGACAGCCATGTACGACTTTTACCTAGGAACAGACGAGGTACAAAATACACTATTAGAAATAATGGAAACTGCTGGCGAGCCGCGTAACACATACACAATCGCCGCCATTTTACAACACTAACTTGCAACTAATAACATTACAAATCTAAAATGGCGCGTTACACGACTATACAAGCGCTTTCCCCTCATGCACTGCGCACATTGCTGACCCTTACACCTCAGGTCACCAACAGTCCAAATGTACACTGTAAGCTGCAGGAAAATCAAAACTGATTGTTAGCTCTTCAGGATATTGATCACTGGATATATTAATTACAAATAGGTAAAGTATTTTAGTAATTAATTCATTCATTATTATTAAAAAAAATATCTATAAAAAAAATACGCTTAATAGCATATTTTACACTGCGGTTTCTTTACATACATTAACGCTTCGCACTTCCTAATACATTTGTTCATTCACAATAGTTATTATCATTCATTTAATAAGTATTAATTAGTAATGGAAAATAAAAATGTAGACTTTACACTACACTAAAATGTTTTACTTTTTACTCTGCAGTTATATATCTGGATTACTGCTCATTGGCTGCCAGCGATAGCACTCTCAAAGCAGTTACAAATCTAAATCACTTTATTATGCTCTGAGACCTGAATACATTTTTTTATTTACACTGCACAAAAAAAATTATATATTTAACACTGTACTTATATATCTGTCTTTGCGATGAGCGCCGAAGATTGATCGTTGCAAAGCACGAAACTTGAAGGACACGAGGGAAGAGGCTCACAATGAGCGCCAAAGGTCCTCAGAGTACAAAAAGCATCACATTGTGTGGCAAACAGCATTGCCATGGCTTTAAACTTTTTTGCCCCGTCATTTGTGCCAGGCAAGTCGCTAGTGATATAATATAACATAATGCAATACAATATTATACAGTGCACATGGGTGTTGGAACTGGGGGGGGGGGGGGCGGGGGTAAGGGGTAACCCCCCCCCCCCCCCCAGATTTCTTATTGCATGTATGTATGCGTATAGAAGCTAACAGGGGAGAGGGGGAGGAAACACAGGGGAGAGGGAGAGGAAGACAAGGAGAGGGGAGAGGGGGAGGAAGACACAGTGGAGAGGGGGAGGAAGACACAGGGCAGAGGGGGGAAGAGAAACAGGGTAGGGGAGAGGTGAGGGGAAGAGACACATGGGAGGGGGGAGAGACACAGGAGAGAGTGGGGGGTAGAGACACAGGGGAGAGGGGGGAAGAGACTAATGGGAGGGAGTGGTGAGGAGACACCAGGGAGAGGAAAGGGGGTAAAGACACAGAGGAGGGGGGAAGAAAAACAGGGGAAGGGAGAGGGGGTAGAGACACAGGGGAGAGGGGGTAGAGACACAGGGGAGAAGGGGGAAGAGACACAGAGGAGGGGGGAGAGACACAGGGGAGAGGGAAGGGGGGAAAGACACAGGGGAGGGGGGAAAGAAACACGGGAAGGGAGAGGGGGTAGAGACACAGGGGAGGGGGGAGTGACACAGGGAAGAGGGAAGGGGGAAAAGACACAGGAGAGGGGGGAAAGAAACACTGGAGAAGGGAGAGGGGGTAGAGACACAGGGAAGGGTGGGAGAGACACAGGGGAGAGGGGGGGAGAGAGACACATGGGAGGGAGTGGGGGGGAGACACAGGGGAGAGGGGGGGAGAGAGACACATGGGGGTTAGTGGGGGGGAGACACAGGGGAGGTCTTGTGCTTTATTATTATTATTCTTATTATTATTACTATATAATGTGTAGATGTACCGGCTGGGCATGCTCTTGTGCATTATTATTATTATTATTATTATTAGTATATAATGTGTATATGTACCGGCTGGGCATGCTCTTGTGCATTATTATTATTATTATTACTATATAATGTGTAGATGTACCGGCTGGGCATGCTCTTCTACATTATTATTATTATTATTATTATTATTACTATATAATGTGTAGATGTACCGGCTGGGCATGCTCTTGTGTATTATTATTATTACTATATAATGTGTAGATGTACTGGCTGGGCATGCTCTTGTGCATTATTATTATTATTAGTAGTATTTTACTAATAATAATAATAATAATGCACAAGAGCATGCCCAGCCGGTACATCTACACATTATATAATAATAATAATAATAATAATAATAATAATAATAATAATAATAATAATAATAATGCACAAGAGCATGCCCAGCTGGTACATCTACACATTATACAGTAGTAATAATAATAATAATAATAATAAGGCACAAGAGTCCTTCAGCACTGCACTGGACACTGAATAAACTTGCCTAGCTATGGTTTTCCCTATTGATGCAGTATCACCTACACTCTCCCTCCTCTCAGTAAGACTGCAAGTTAGTTATGATTCCAAAATGGCTGCTGTCCATGAGGTTAAAGGGTCTGGAAGGGAGTGTATGCTGCTGATTGGCTGGAATGTGTCTGCTGACTGTGACATGCAGGGTCAAAGTTTGCTCAATGATAAAGTATTGGGGGCGGGTCGAATCTTGCATATGTTCGCTGTTCGCCGCGAACGCGAACATGCTATGTTCGCCGGGAACAGTCCGCCGGCGAACTATTCGCGACATCTCTACTTGTCATACATTATACTGATGCATAACCTCAAAATAGTATGTGAGCTTGGCAAGGAGCATACACAGTGTTGTAACCAGGTAGGCATACACACCTTACAGCAAAAGGTGATGCATAAATGCACCAAAAAATGCAGAGCCAAAGTACTGAATGTAAGACCTAGAGAGGGACTAAATCCACAGTGAATAACATATTAGTAGAGTGAGAGGGCATTTTCATGTAATTAACACTTGAAATACCCAACTTTCCACTGAATTATCTAACACTTCTATTCATTTATTTTTGAATAACAAACAAACAATAGTAATTACCGTATTTATCGGCATATAACACGCACCTCATTTTAAGAAGGGAATTTCAGGGGGAAAAAAAATTCAAATAAAGAACTTTGAAGCAAAATCCTCAACCTCAACCTCCCTCCTCATCCTCAACCCCCTCCTCAACCTCCTTCCTAAACCTCCCTCCTAAACCTCCCTCCTCATCCTCCCTCCTCATCCTCCATCCTCAACCCCCTCCTCAAACCCCCCATCCTCCACCCCCTCCTCCACCCCCCCCATCCTCCACCCCCCCATCCTCCACCCCCCCCCCCCATCCTCCACCCCCCATCCTCAACCCCCCTCCTCAACCCCCCTCCTCAACCCCCCTCCTCAACCTCCCTCCTCAACCTCCCTCCTCATCCTCAACCCCCCTCCTCATCCTCAACCTCCCTCCTCAACCTAACTCCTCAACCTCCCTCCTCATCCTCAACCCCCCTCCTCATCCTCAACCCCCCTCCTCATCCTCAACCCCCCTCCTAATCCTCAACCCCCTCCTCAACCTCCCTCCTCAACCTCCCTCCTCAACCCCCCCATCCTCAACCCCCTCCTCAACCCCCCATCCTCAACCCCCTCCTCATCCTCCCTCCTCAACCCCCCTATCCTCAACCCCCTCCTCAAACCCCCTCCTCAACCCCCCATCCTCAAACCCCCTCAACCCCCCCCTCAACCCCCCCATCCTCATCCTCCCTCCTCAACCCCCCCATCCTCATCCTCCCTCCTCAACTCCCCTATCCTCAACCCCCTCCTCAACCTCAACCCCCCTATCCTCAACCCCCCTCCTCAACCTCAACCCCCCTCCTCAAACTCAACCCCCCTCCTCATTCTAAACCCCCCTCCGCATTCTATCCCCCCTCCTCAACCTAAACCCCCCTCCCTCCTCAACCTAAACCCCCCTTACTTACCTTCTTCTGCTCCGGCCTCCGCTCTGCTCCTTGACCCAGCGACGTCACATGTGCGCCAGCGCGCCACGTCATTAGCATATACCGGGTGCCACCCGGTATATGCTAATGACGTGGCGCGCTGGCGCACATGTGACGTCACCAGGTCAAGGAGCGGAGCGGAGGCCGGAGCTGAAGCAGGGAAGTGAGGGGGAGGTATTTAGGGGGTTTTAGGTTGAGGAGGGGGGTTTAGGTTGAGGAGGAGGGGGGTTTAGGTTGAGGAGGGGGGGTTAGAATGCGGAGGGGGTTTAGAGTGAGGAGGGAAGTTGAGGATGAGGAGGGGGGAGGGAATATCGGCGTATAACACGCACCTATCATTTGCCCCCTATTTTCAGGGAGAAAAAGTGCGTGTTATACGCCGATAAATACGGTATATTTATTTATATGTTTATTTTTCATTTATGCGCAAAAGGTCACATACAATGCGAATGGGCTGGAGAGATATCCCCAAGGCAGGATGAATAACACTGAGTGCCTACCTAGACTGTGTACCTCACAGATAAGTGATCTCCTGAATAGAACGCTAGTCACTGATGTCCCCAGGCAAGGTCGGCTCAAAACAATTCAGCACGCTGGATGACAATTTAGATATTGTTCCCCATATAAGATACAAGTACAGGAAAATTGAAACCCTGATTGGGTTAGAAAAACTATCTAGAATTTCAGTATAGTTGAAGTCAAGGTCCAGCTTTATTTTTACATATCAAAATACAGAAAGAATATAATCATAAGAAGAAAGCAGCACTATTCTACTGTATATATATATATATCAGTAACATAAGGAAACAGAAGCAATGTCGGCTCTAAAGTAAAGGGGAAGTATTTTCATTACGCTAAAACTTTTTTTTTATTACTTATTCTTTGCAAAGTTTATTTTTAGAACAAATAAATATGTTATACGAAGAAGACTGTAATGAAAATTAAGGAAATATAAATAGTAACTATTTTGACATGTGCATGGTTGCTATAAGGCAGGGTGCTCAGTTTTGACTAGATGTTCTATGCAAAATGTTAAGCCCTTGATGACATCCATCATAAGTTGACACAATGGGCAGCTTCACATTTTTCTCACAGGGTAAAGCTGTCCCTGCACTCTGGGAATGAACATTTCAAGGTCATCTCCTCCAGAGGAATAGGTTGGAGACACTTAATTTACTTCATTGCAAATTATAGGCTTGTAAAAGGTTTTCATTAAGTAGAGTATATTTAGGGTGGCACAGTTAAAGAACATACTGCATTTTTGTCTTTCCTCCTATTTATGCCCTATGTTCAATTGCCTGTTTTAGGAACGAAAGTCTTACTATCCAATCTGATACAGATACTGAAGATCATGAGCCTCATTCAATTCGGGTCTCGCAACTCTATCGCAGACAGCCGAATGTCTGCGATTGAGCTGCCTGCCACCGTTCGTCTCCAATTGCGATGCTATTCAAATGGCCAGGACCACAAATTCGGGGTCTATCGCGAAAATCGGAACACCATGCCATCGGATGTAGCCAGACGGAGTGGTTAGCAAGGGGAAATCAGAGCAATTGCATAGCGATTTGCCATTTTAGCCTTGCGATAGTGAAAGATCAAAGGCTTGGTGGGTTTTACTTGCGATTTTTTAAATGTCTATAAATCGCAGCTCTCAGCCTGTAACTCTATGGGAGCCCGCAAACTGACACCAATTGAATAGCAAAATAACTTGCTGGCTCTATTTCTGAGCCTGCATCTCCCGAAAGCCTCAATTGAATGAGGCTCCATATGTTTATACAGATGACATCATATCTTAGCTTTATTGGTGTTTTTCTAATCCCCAATATGTAGGAATATGTACGGCCTTGGATTTTTTAGACGGTGAGTTGCTCAACTGTTGTGTGTCAGTTGGCCTTCACACACCTTTGCAGCCGACGTTCACCTCTGACATCAATGGCACGGAGTGCTTCGCAGTTTCCACTGCAGCACGTAAACAGTTTACAGACTGCGCTGTTTCCGAAATACTGCCACACTTGGAACAAAAGCCAATGATCATCCTCTTTTCAAAGTCTGATAAATGACACATTTTACTCATGACAGCAATGGTTGATATGTTTACAAAATGTCTATATGTCACCTTATATACCCACCAAGCCAGCTGACGACACATGCTTATTTCATTGGCTACGCGCTGCTGATGGGAAATATAGACTTGACCATGTATATATATATATATATCACATATAATAGTTGTCAAACTATGAATTGTCGTCACACATTCGCCGCCATTTCACAACACTAACTTACACAATGCGGAAGTACACGGCTACACTAACGGCTTCCCCTCGCGCACACAGCATATTTACACTACACACTGCACACATTGCTGACACTTATACCTCAGCTCCACAAAAGTGCAAACCTACATTGTATGCTGCAGGAATATCAAAACAGATTGTCAGCTCTTCAGCACAATGCTTCCTGCATATATTACTTACAAATAGGTAAAGTATATTAATTTATTAATTGATTATTTATTTAACTAGCATACAAAAAATATATACACAAAAAAAACAGAAAAAAACACTATTGCAATAAACATAAAAGCCATTCACAGCGCGCTTCACAACGAGCGCCATCGCTACACCAGGGGACAGCCTTGCAATAAGCGCAAAAAACAGATCAGCGCCAATATTACAATTACAGCAAAATTGCCTCTGATGGGGGCGTGGCCTAGCGCAGCATGAGAACGGACATGCAGAGCTGCAGCTCTGCTGCTAGCACACTTTTAGAAGCCTCTGCTGCCCAACAGAGAGGCCCTAGAGTGATCTAAAGGCTAGGGGATCCCCCTCCTCACCAGGAACACCCCGATACCCAAAAAGCGGGGGGTCACTAGGCCCCAACAGGCAAGGCCCAGGTGACACTGCAACCTCCTCAACCCGCGGAGGTGAGGACAGGACTCCCCGGAACCCCGCGGTCGACCCAGAGTGGCCGTGTGGGGGAAGAGAACGCTGGACCCTGGGGTGGGCGCCATCTTGATTTTGGCAGCCTGCACAACCCAGAGGCCACGACCATAAAGATAAGTGCAACACAAGTGCAACACAATAAGGGTGAGGTGCAGGGACTGAGGGGAAGAGTGTGCACAGCAGCACCCCAGTAGGGTGCCAGATTGTCTTTCAAATAGGTTAGGAGGTGGGGGATTAAGGTCCCAGATTATCACCCTCTGATCAGACCTCCCAGTTCAGGGGCCCCATATACCTCCTAACTTGGAGTCAAAGTCTGCCCACACACAGGTTGACACAGCACAACAAGGGCATGAAACAAAAGCTAACATGTTTGCACAGATACCCTCTAATCTGGGGATGCTAAGAGCTAAAGTGATGAACCACTAAGGAGTACCCAACATTTTCAACCCCAGTGCCTGCACACTGCTAAAGGCATAGGAGCAGGGTGCAGAGAGCTGTTACACAAAAAGCCAGCCCCCCAGGGGTCAAAGGAAAGCCCTTATCTATTGTATATGGTGATTTACATTTGCCAGAACTGTCTTTTATCAAACAAAGTTGCTGGGAATTACTCCAAGGGCTAGAAGATATGCTTTGGGGTGGACGGCACAGCCTAGGGTGGCATGCCCAGCATGTTTTGGACAAAGTTTTGAACATAACAACTTGATAGAAATAGCTCACTTAATTCGCCTGCACTGCTCCATCTTGTGGTCAAATTTTAGACCTGCAAATTCAGACCTGCAAAAATAAAACTACACTACACTGCCATCTGGTGGGCCTACAAGGTATTTACAGCTCTGTACAACATTGACTGAGAACTACAAGGCCTTCCAGTTAACCACCCCCTTATCATTACCTGCTCCTCTCAGCTATCTCATGGGACAAGATTCTTTGCTCCCCACGCTTTATCACCAGCCAAGTCTTCCTATCATAATGACTGCACTATAAGTATAACTGAAGGCTCCGGGCCCAATGACTTGATATGACCAGACTGGAGACATCTTGGACATAATCCTTACCTAACAAATGAAAACTCAATACCTGAGGGCACCAGGGCTACTGGTATGATATGACTGGGACGGGCGCTTAGCGCATATGATCCCTAGTTGTTAACAGAAAGAAGGCCTATCCCTGTGCCTCCTAATTGTCAGCCTAGACAGTGCCCTCTCACAGTTCGTGCCCCTGCTTCACACGTTAAAAACACTATCTTCCTAAACATCATGGGGAAATCTAGCAAGAAAACCCAGCAATCTAGGGGAATTAAGGATCACTTTCCAACGCAAGCCCCTCAACCTGCTCCATCTCCGCGGCCAGATCCCACTTCTTTGGACAGTTCGGACAGTGAGGATGCCCCGGATTGCCCTCCACATGTGGACTTGACAGATGCGACAGTGGCAAAAATAGATGCTCTCTTGCAAGCTCGCCTATCTACGGCGGTCAGGGAAATCAAGCAGGAAATACAGGACCTGGGTCAACGCACCAACCACCTGGAAAACCAAACAGATCAAATCATTGAGTCACAATCTTCTGATAGGCAGGTGATTGACCAACACTCATTGCAAATTTACACCCTTGAAGCCAAACTAGAAGATCTAGAGAACCGCTCGAGACAATTCAACGTTCGCTTCCGCAGCATTACTAAATCGATAACTAATCTTCTGCCGTACCTGCAAACGACTATTCAGTCCATATTACTGACGCACCCAGAATCAGCTTGGGAAATCGAGAGAGCTCATAGAGCCTTGGGTGATCCCCCGAGCTCTGATCAACTGAAGGACGCTTTGGTCCGCTTTCTTCTCCAGAATGCAAGAGACCTTCTTCTACAGGAAGCCAGAAAGTCCCCCTCCATTGTGGGTCCAAACGGCTCCACTCTGCAGATTTATGCGGATCTAGCACCATCTAAGCTCTGGAAACGTAAACTCATAAAGCCTGCAATTGCAATCCTCATCCACAACAAAATTAAATATAGATGGGGCTTCCCATTCAGCCTCTCCTTCCAAATGGGTTCATCTGCTTATACATCTTTCTCACTGGAAGAATGTATGACTTTCCTGGCTCAACTCCAACTAGCTCCAGATCCTAGATTGTCGGAACTCTCAAACCCTCGGGACCCCAGCTCGGTGGAACCTTTAAATGTGCCGCCTTCTCAACGTCCGACTACGCAATTGTTGACAGCCTCGAAACCTAAGGCCTTCCCGAATAGAGGTCACATCAAAAGTTTAAACGCTTTCTTCTAAACCCTTGCTGGACATTCCAAGTAATCCGGTTTTGCGTTCCTCACCCACGAGAATCTGAATTTGGATCGCTTTCCCTGATACTCATCAAAGACTACTTAAGACTTGCAATACAGAGTCATTACCCTAAGCTTGCCCTTCCCAGGAGAATATGCTGAACTCCTACATAGGCAACTTTAGAAGTTTAGATTGCTTGGTTCTCTTACCCAAACCAAGTAGATTCTCCCCCGGACCAGGTCTAGTATGCCCCCTATGTTTATTGTCCCTAGGAGTCGGATCCTAAACTGCATTCACTATATGCCTGAGAAAGGGCTTTAACCCCCTTCCCATTCTCCTGTACAAGGCAACATCAAGCCCATTTGGATCTTTCCATATAATTTAGACCCGTGGTGGATCCACTAACCTCCCCAGAAAGGCCCCTGTCCTAGTCTTCACTCACCCCTGCCCCTCCCCCGGCATTGGGCTATCCTAGACCGGGGTCCCTCAGGCCCCTCACCTTAAATCCAATCTTAGACCCAAAAACCCTCCTACCCGGCAGTCTGCAACTACTGGCCGGGCTCCTTCAGGTCCATTAATTTCACCTTAATACACGCTTGGACCTATACTTTGCCCCACCTCACTAGTAGGTATTCCAAGGTTGGGGGGATCCCCTCCTTGCCCTTGGCACTCCATGTGCCTTAAATTATTTAGTGAGGAACTACCCCCACTATACTGTTGTTATTTTTTATATTGTTTGATAAAATGTTGATTTTTTGGATATTTTCTCAATGTTTTAAACTGTTCTTTTTGTCTCTATTCTTCCCTGCATCCTGGGTTGTCTGGCTCCGGTCCTTCGCACCTCCTGCGCCTCGGGTCCTCCGCCGCCATGAGCTTAGCGGTGGTCACAACATCTTCCTGAGCATTCATTACTCCCACAGGTACAATGACTCACACTTCTTTAACCTTTCTCACTCACAATGTTAAAGGGTTTAATTCCCCATTCAAAAGACATAAAGTGTTTATCTCATATAAATCACTCCGACATTCAGTAATATTTATGCAGGAAACTAATTTTGCTAAAGGAAGATCCCCATTTTATTTACACAAATCATACCCCTACTTCATAACCTCAACTTGTCCCACTAAGAAGGCAGGTGTGGCTATACTACTCCATAAAGACTTCCCTTTCACTGTGGAGAGTAAAAAAATTAACCCAGAGGGCAACTACATTTTACTAACAGGTTCCCTTCTGAATACTAGTATCTCTCTTATAGCTCTGTACTCCCCCACTACCGCCCCCATAATACTCTCATTAAACTCCTTGCTCATCTCAACTCAATAGATACAGGCAAAATCATTCTAGGGGGAGATATCAACTTAGCTCTAGACCCTGCTATGGATAGGTCCTCTAAGTCCCAGGGAGATAAATTCTCAAAAAAACTTAAGCGCATTCATAGATTTCTTGAGGAGCTTCATCTGCTGGATACTTGGAGGCTGAAACATCAGGGAGAAAGGGAGTACACGTTTTACTCCTCAGTGCATGGCTCATACTCCAGAATAGATACATTGCTAATGGATTCATCTTTGTCGGATGGCTTAGTTGCCTCCGAAATACGCCCCTGTCCCTGGTCCGACCACTCTGTGGTCCAGATGTCCCTTGATTTTGGCATTGTATACAAACCCCCTTATACATGGAAACTTAATGATATGCTCCTCTCCAATCAAACCTTTCAGGACCAGGTTGCCTCGGATCTCAGCCAATACTTCTTTGATAACTTGACCCCAGGCGCGGATATAGGGTGGGATTGGGCAGCACATAAAGCCTTTATTACGGGATCTTGCATTAAACTATCTGCTGCATACAAGAGACAACAAAGAAAAAGGGAAGCTGAGATCAGAGCATCACTTTTAGCTTTAGAAAAATCTAACCAGACCAATCCCTCAACCCAACGCCGTAAATAAATAGACCTATTACGAGCAGAATTGGATTTAATACTTTCAGCGCAAACTGAAAAAGCCTTGATATGGACGGGCCATAAATTTTACACAAAAGCTAACAAACCGGATTCTCTGCTTGCTAGAAAATTAAGAGGTAAGCTAGCCCATTCCAAAATTTTCAAGATCAAAAACCCCTCTGGGAACATCACATATAGCCCAAATGAAATTAAAGAAACCTTTACCACCTTTTTTCAAAAGCTCTATTCTTCCATGCAGAAACAACATGCTAATCAAATCTCCACCTTTCTTGAGTCCTACGATCTTCCACATATTTCAGTTCAAGAGAGAGATGGTCTGAACTAATTACGGTGGAGGAAGTTTTGGAGACAATTAAAAAACTGAAATTAGGTAAAGACCCAGGTCCAGACAGATTTTCTAACTTGTACTACAAAAAATATGCAGAAATTTTGGCTCCCCACTTGGTGACCCTATTTAATGCGATCGGCCACCATCACTTTAAGTGTGCCTTATTCGCAGATTATGTCCTCTGTACATTGACAGATCCCTGCACTTCAGTCCCTGCCCTCTTTTACTTACTGGGAACTTTCAGTAAAGTCTCTGGGCTCCACATAAATGTGGATAAAACAGAAGTTCTAAATATTTCCTTACCCCCCTCAGACTTAACCTTTTTGCAACCGCACTTTATTTTTAACTGGCCTTCTAACCATATCAAATACCTGGGTGTGAATCTCACACGTAACACCGCACATCTTCACAAATCCAACTATACGGCCATCTACAAAACATTCACCCAAAATTTAATGACATGGGCAAAACACCCTATCTCTTGGTTAGGACGTATCCACTCTTTTAAAATGAACCTCCTTCCCTGCCTTATGTGATTATTTTGCTCCCTACCGATTGCCTTGAATTACATGGATTTAGACAAACTACAATGCCAAGTCTTTAAATTTATATGGCAGAATAAATCACATTGTATCTCTAAATCAACTATGTTCATCCATAAATCAAAAGGAGGTCTCTCCTGCCCCAATTTGAAATTATATTTTAAAGCGGCACAATTGGCCTTTGTTCCAATTGCGCATTCCCCTACTCACCAACCTCTTTGGATATTTATTGAGAACTTTATGATGGCCCCATATACATGGGACTCCATTCCATGGATCCCAAACCCACTGACATGTTTGGGTAAATTGGATAGTCCGTATATAAAGCATTCCCTAACTATATGGCCATGGGCTATCTGCAAATTTTAGCTGATCCCGAGGTACCCCACTCCTTCTCCCTTAATACCCAATCCCAGATTCACGGATACTCTCCCTGCAGCCTCTTTATTATGGTGGAAATCCCATAACCTACTGACGGTGAATTCCTGGTATCGAGATAATACTACCTTAAAATACACTCAACTAAAAGAAGAATTAAATATCCCCATTCAGGAACATTTTACATTTTGTAGATTTAAATACTTTCTCTCCACGTTAGAACATACATTAGGTAAACCGACTTCAAATTGGTTTACTAGGTTATGCCTGTCTGCTCCTCTTACAAAATGTATTGTGGGTATCCTATATGATACTTTTAATTCCCCTCCCGCCACACCCTTTCCAAAATATATGCAGAGATGGGAAGAAGACTTAAATTGCAAGTGGGATATGGAGAGTTGGCAAATCTCTTGGCGAAGCCTAACCAGGGTATCTTTTAACAGTAATATTTTGGAAAACCTCTATTAAGGTTCTTCATAGGATATATATCACCCCGGACAAACTATTTAGATGGAAACGGTCCCCTAATCCTAATTGCTTTAGAGCTTGTCAGATCCCTGGAACCTTTTTCCACACTTGGGTCATGTCGCCTGGTTCAGTCTCTTTGGAACAAGGTTTTCCATTTAGCCTCAACCATATTTGGCACGCCTGTTATGGCTAAGGCAGACATAGGCCTGCTAGGGCACTCTGTCCCCTCACTATCAAAATACCAAATTAGACTCCTTCAGTACTTAATGCTAGCAAAAAAAAGTCAAATAGCCAGACAGTGGAAATCTCCCACTCTTACTTTACAATCAGTCATCAATAAGATGAACTGCATTGCAATAAATGAAAGGCTAACCCATTTACTGGAGGAACGTATGCCTATTTTTCTCCAGATATGGAATCTCTGTATTCATTCTCCGTATAGCCCACCTATCATGTAAAATCTTCTTAATTAACATTGTGCTATCTTTTGCTAATACTTACATTGGAGCTGCGGACCGGAGACAGGAGGATAACCAACAGGACTTATGCTTCAATACACTTGAGACAAAAATCTGTTTTCGAATTAAAATTTCTTGCGTAGTCAACATTGCTTTTTATTTTTCTCTTTTAATATACTGTTTTAGCTCATTTAGAGTTAAAGTGTGTCTATACAACATAGTTTGTTTCTTTGTTTGATTTTTCTGTTTGTTTCTTACTTAGGCTCTGGATGTTTGCTCTGCTAGACCGAGCCTACCAAACTGTTTTATTTCAGGTAAACTTTTTCCTTAGAAAATTGGAAAAACTTAAGTAACCTGGCTCCCCTTAGACCTTCCCACAAGTGGGGATAGATCTTTTTGGTTAACTTTATTTTGACTATTATATGGTATTTTCTTATGGTGTAATGTAATGTTAACCTTTTCTTTTTTCTTTTTCCCCTTAATTGGGTATGATTGTATGATAATAATGTCAAACCTGCTACTTGGCTTTTATGTTATCCTCCGGCGCCTCTGCTAAAAAAAAATACAACAACCAAGAGCCTCGCAATGAGTATTGAAGACGCTCAGTGCGAGGCTTGCAATGACCACCGAAGGATCTCAAACCATTTAAAAAATGAATGTCTCTGGCAAACAGCATTACCTGCCTTACAATTTTATTTGCCCCGTCGTTTTTGACAGGCAAGTCGCTAATAGTTAATTTAAGACTGCTGCAAGAATTTTGCGAGCCCTGCTTATGGACTAATCATTTTTTAGTTTGTCTGACTGAGAGAAAGACACACATAGTGAGACAGCAGCCTGCATCTTAAGAGCACTTGGAGCAGAAGAGAGACCTGGAAATCTGAAGAAATATATCAGCCCAAGAATCTGGATCTTAGTCTTTTCAGTAGGACCCAACAGAGTTTCTGGATTCAAAAATAATAAAGAGCCTTTCTATTTAGAGACCGGAATGAATGCACACCTTGGTTTAAGTGTATCTAAACAGATCACAATTTATTGGTAAAACCACATATTTATGTATGAAAAAAAACAATCAGGAGGAGCCTCTGCCTTAGGTAAATAGCATATTAATCAATCCCAGTAGTGTCTTCCCTGCCCAACGTGGTACTCATCTCAGTAGGGGGACAGGTGGACTATTAGATCCCCCCAAGTGTGCATCTCTATAGCTCTGAATACTGTTTTGACCTCTGAGTTCTTGTAGAGACTTGGGTTAACCCTTCACTGTCACAGTCCATGGTAGAGCAATTACAAATAAAGATTAATAATAATATTAATAATGACCAGTGGTTGGATCTGCCAGATAAAGGGACGCCTTCATGGAGCTAAATGGTAGTCCCTAAACTCCAATGCACTATACTACCCAGATTGTACAAACCCCCTCTGCCATCCAAACACAAATGGTGAATATCATGTCAAATAGTAAACTTCAACATTCCTTACTCCGGACAGTTACCGGGCAATGCACCATAACAGCAAAACAGCACTTTAAGGGGTTCATGCAGATACCTTTACAATGCATTAAAGCCATACAGACAATTTAACCCACAGCTACACCAATTCAATGCAGTGACACCCTAGTAAATAGTCTTTCATGATCCATAATTATATTCTTGTACAAACATTAAAGAGAGGTTATGAACTATGCTGCATACAGGGTTAATGAGACTAACTAACCTCACCCTATTCTCAATTAACATAGTCTTATTATCTTGTCAATCTCAAGGTTCTCTGTTTCTCACTGACAGCTCAAACATTCACTTGAGAGGGTAGTGATAATGCTTAGACAATACCTTCTTGCAGACTAAGGGCCCTATTAAATTCCTGCAATGGCTGTCGTACAGCCTGTATGTCTGCAGGCTTCAAATTTGCCCCGTTACGTAGCACACAGTGGACTTGCATGGTAAGACTCAGGACGGCCGTTGAACTTGGCGGACGTAAATCCTTTGATCCGTCAAGCCCGTAACCGCTATGTTTTCAATTCAGCTATTAAATTGCAACAAGCCCGTAACATGCAAATGGAGCCCAAAGGCCAATGTGTTCGAGAGCACCCGCAAGGGGGGTAAAGTCCAATACCTAGCACTTGTTAATCAAATAAAAACACACTACTGTACATTTCCTAAAAGGGAAAATGATGTTAGGTCTTAGAATAATTATCACAACATTCACAAGCCAGCAAATCGGCCCTGAAAAATACTTTATTTCATGTTTATATTTCATGTCATATTGATCCCTGCAATGTGTTAAGACATATACTGTAACTCGCATGTGATAGAATATCATATTTGCGGCTTTATTAATATTGCCTTATGACTGGAATGTGGGTTTGTTCGTAGCTCTTAATTGAACCCTGTAGGACTTTAAAATCCCTCCTCCATTTTCTTGTGACGCAATGATGACGATCTCTGTTTTCATTGGCTCCATGTGAACCCGTAACTACGTGCTTGCTTAATTGTTTGCATTCGAGAACATAACTCCCGACCGCCGAGAACTGATTTAAGAACCCCCATGGTATGGGTTTAATATGTAGATGCCACAGAAGTCCCTCAAGGACCTCCCCAGCAGGGGTTGATAGTTAGATGCATCAGGGTTTTGTATTTGTGCCAATGGGTTCTGTTAGTGTCCTCATTGTTGGGGGGAAACATTTAGATGCCAAGGGAGTCCTTTAAGACACTAGGTTTATATTTTAGGTGCCATGGGGGTCTCAATGGACCCCCATGGTTATGTAGATGGGGGATCAAGGGTGATTGGGGAACAGTGTTGAGCAGTGAAGGATGTGATTCACTGTGTGAATGAATGAAGGGAATCTCTGTGGATTATCATTGGTGGAAGTGGAGACTGAGCAACATAACTTTACTCATCTCCGAATTTGGTATAATCCCATGCTTTGTGCTTTTCTGACAAGGTATGCGTTTAGGAGTTGCAGGTGGGATCAGTAATATTACGCCTGGGCAGCACTGAACACATATGTAACATGGCTGAAAAAGAGCCAATAGTTTGCAGCAATGTTATTGCAAGGTTTGGTACCATTTTATCTCTTGGCTGTTCATTGGCTAATCTTCTACTGATCAATGTTTGTTCCAGGTTTTGTTTCAGGTTTCTTTTGTTTCAATAATTTTTTTATTAAAGACAATCACAGATGTTATGTCGACAATTCATAATACAAATCAAAGCAGATGAAAGTGTATTGTTACATGCATCCGTTTCAAGTAAGATTCCTGTCTGTGATATACAAAGAATAAAGCCAATGTTAATCCAGGAATCTAGCATTTGTCTTTTTTTTTTCCATTTCTCTTTCTATGTCTAAGATTTCCAACTGTGAATACACAATATTAGGCCATCTCCTCAATAGCCTTCAAACTTGCCCTCTCCCCTCTTTCCCCGCTAGCTTTAGTTTTAATCATTTTTTATTTCATACAATGGTCCCATTTGAGCTTGTAGCACCCAGATTGCTCAGTGTAACATACTAATACTCCTCTGCGAGTATCTATCCTTAAATTTGTACCTATAGTTTAACTTCCTTGAATTTTATATTGCCTCTCTCGTTCCTTTAACTAATCGCTTGTTACACTGCCCACACCATGGCCCTTGTGTAAACTTTTCTATCTAACTAGATTTAGCAGTTTATAAATCAACAATGAGGAGACCTATATCCCATTAGTAGTTCTACAAGTTGGGGTACATTTAGAATCCTTTATGATATTGAAGGTCTAGGGGAGAGAGGAGAAACTATATGGCCATGGGCTATCTGCAAATTTTAGCTGATCCCGAGGTACCCCACTCCTTCTCCCTTAATACCCAATCCCAGATTCACGGATACTCTCCCTGCAGCCTCTTTATTATGGTGGAAATCCCATAACCTACTGACGGTGAATTCCTGGTATCGAGATAATACTACCTTAAAATACACTCAACTAAAAGAAGAATTAAATATCCCCATTCAGGAACATTTTACATTTTGTAGATTTAAATACTTTCTCTCCACGTTAGAACATACATTAGGTAAACCGACTTCAAATTGGTTTACTAGGTTATGCCTGTCTGCTCCTCTTACAAAATGTATTGTGGGTATCCTATATGATACTTTTAATTCCCCTCCCGCCACACCCTTTCCAAAATATATGCAGAGATGGGAAGAAGACTTAAATTGCAAGTGGGATATGGAGAGTTGGCAAATCTCTTGGCGAAGCCTAACCAGGGTATCTTTTAACAGTAATATTTTGGAAAACCTCTATTAAGGTTCTTCATAGGATATATATCACCCCGGACAAACTATTTAGATGGAAACGGTCCCCTAATCCTAATTGCTTTAGAGCTTGTCAGATCCCTGGAACCTTTTTCCACACTTGGGTCATGTCGCCTGGTTCAGTCTCTTTGGAACAAGGTTTTCCATTTAGCCTCAACCATATTTGGCACGCCTGTTATGGCTAAGGCAGACATAGGCCTGCTAGGGCACTCTGTCCCCTCACTATCAAAATACCAAATTAGACTCCTTCAGTACTTAATGCTAGCAAAAAAAAGTCAAATAGCCAGACAGTGGAAATCTCCCACTCTTACTTTACAATCAGTCATCAATAAGATGAACTGCATTGCAATAAATGAAAGGCTAACCCATTTACTGGAGGAACGTATGCCTATTTTTCTCCAGATATGGAATCTCTGTATTCATTCTCCGTATAGCCCACCTATCATGTAAAATCTTCTTAATTAACATTGTGCTATCTTTTGCTAATACTTACATTGGAGCTGCGGACCGGAGACAGGAGGATAACCAACAGGACTTATGCTTCAATACACTTGAGACAAAAATCTGTTTTCGAATTAAAATTTCTTGCGTAGTCAACATTGCTTTTTATTTTTCTCTTTTAATATACTGTTTTAGCTCATTTAGAGTTAAAGTGTGTCTATACAACATAGTTTGTTTCTTTGTTTGATTTTTCTGTTTGTTTCTTACTTAGGCTCTGGATGTTTGCTCTGCTAGACCGAGCCTACCAAACTGTTTTATTTCAGGTAAACTTTTTCCTTAGAAAATTGGAAAAACTTAAGTAACCTGGCTCCCCTTAGACCTTCCCACAAGTGGGGATAGATCTTTTTGGTTAACTTTATTTTGACTATTATATGGTATTTTCTTATGGTGTAATGTAATGTTAACCTTTTCTTTTTTCTTTTTCCCCTTAATTGGGTATGATTGTATGATAATAATGTCAAACCTGCTACTTGGCTTTTATGTTATCCTCCGGCGCCTCTGCTAAAAAAAAATACAACAACCAAGAGCCTCGCAATGAGTATTGAAGACGCTCAGTGCGAGGCTTGCAATGACCACCGAAGGATCTCAAACCATTTAAAAAATGAATGTCTCTGGCAAACAGCATTACCTGCCTTACAATTTTTTTTGCCCCGTCGTTTTTGACAGGCAAGTCGCTAATAGTTAATTTAAGACTGCTGCAAGAATTTTGCGAGCCCTGCTTATGGACTAATCATTTTTTAGTTTGTCTGACTGAGAGAAAGACACACATAGTGAGACAGCAGCCTGCATCTTAAGAGCACTTGGAGCAGAAGAGAGACCTGGAAATCTGAAGAAATATATCAGCCCAAGAATCTGGATCTTAGTCTTTTCAGTAGGACCCAACAGAGTTTCTGGATTCAAAAATAATAAAGAGCCTTTCTATTTAGAGACCGGAATGAATGCACACCTTGGTTTAAGTGTATCTAAACAGATCACAATTTATTGGTAAAACCACATATTTATGTATGAAAAAAAACAATCAGGAGGAGCCTCTGCCTTAGGTAAATAGCATATTAATCAATCCCAGTAGTGTCTTCCCTGCCCAACGTGGTACTCATCTCAGTAGGGGGACAGGTGGACTATTAGATCCCCCCAAGTGTGCATCTCTATAGCTCTGAATACTGTTTTGACCTCTGAGTTCTTGTAGAGACTTGGGTTAACCCTTCACTGTCACAGTCCATGGTAGAGCAATTACAAATAAAGATTAATAATAATATTAATAATGACCAGTGGTTGGATCTGCCAGATAAAGGGACGCCTTCATGGAGCTAAATGGTAGTCCCTAAACTCCAATGCACTATACTACCCAGATTGTACAAACCCCCTCTGCCATCCAAACACAAATGGTGAATATCATGTCAAATAGTAAACTTCAACATTCCTTACTCCGGACAGTTACCGGGCAATGCACCATAACAGCAAAACAGCACTTTAAGGGGTTCATGCAGATACCTTTACAATGCATTAAAGCCATACAGACAATTTAACCCACAGCTACACCAATTCAATGCAGTGACACCCTAGTAAATAGTCTTTCATGATCCATAATTATATTCTTGTACAAACATTAAAGAGAGGTTATGAACTATGCTGCATACAGGGTTAATGAGACTAACTAACCTCACCCTATTCTCAATTAACATAGTCTTATTGTCTTGTCAATCTCAAGGTTCTCTGTTTCTCACTGACAGCTCAAACATTCACTTGAGAGGGTAGTGATAATGCTTAGACAATACCTTCTTGCAGACTAAGGGCCCTATTAAATTCCTGCAATGGCTGTCGTACAGCCTGTATGTCTGCAGGCTTCAAATTTGCCCCGTTACGTAGCACACAGTGGACTTGCATGGTAAGACTCAGGACGGCCGTTGAACTTGGCGGACGTAAATCCTTTGATCCGTCAAGCCCGTAACCGCTATGTTTTCAATTCAGCTATTAAATTGCAACAAGCCCGTAACATGCAAATGGAGCCCAAAGGCCAATGTGTTCGAGAGCACCCGCAAGGGGGGTAAAGTCCAATACCTAGCACTTGTTAATCAAATAAAAACACACTACTGTACATTTCCTAAAAGGGAAAATGATGTTAGGTCTTAGAATAATTATCACAACATTCACAAGCCAGCAAATCGGCCCTGAAAAATACTTTATTTCATGTTTATATTTCATGTCATATTGATCCCTGCAATGTGTTAAGACATATACTGTAACTCGCATGTGATAGAATATCATATTTGCGGCTTTATTAATATTGCCTTATGACTGGAATGTGGGTTTGTTCGTAGCTCTTAATTGAACCCTGTAGGACTTTAAAATCCCTCCTCCATTTTCTTGTGACGCAATGATGACGATCTCTGTTTTCATTGGCTCCATGTGAACCCGTAACTACGTGCTTGCTTAATTGTTTGCATTCGAGAACATAACTCCCGACCGCCGAGAACTGATTTAAGAACCCCCATGGTATGGGTTTAATATGTAGATGCCACAGAAGTCCCTCAAGGACCTCCCCAGCAGGGGTTGATAGTTAGATGCATCAGGGTTTTGTATTTGTGCCAATGGGTTCTGTTAGTGTCCTCATTGTTGGGGGGAAACATTTAGATGCCAAGGGAGTCCTTTAAGACACTAGGTTTATATTTTAGGTGCCATGGGGGTCTCAATGGACCCCCATGGTTATGTAGATGGGGGATCAAGGGTGATTGGGGAACAGTGTTGAGCAGTGAAGGATGTGATTCACTGTGTGAATGAATGAAGGGAATCTCTGTGGATTATCATTGGTGGAAGTGGAGACTGAGCAACATAACTTTACTCATCTCCGAATTTGGTATAATCCCATGCTTTGTGCTTTTCTGACAAGGTATGCGTTTAGGAGTTGCAGGTGGGATCAGTAATATTACGCCTGGGCAGCACTGAACACATATGTAACATGGCTGAAAAAGAGCCAATAGTTTGCAGCAATGTTATTGCAAGGTTTGGTACCATTTTATCTCTTGGCTGTTCATTGGCTAATCTTCTACTGATCAATGTTTGTTCCAGGTTTTGTTTCAGGTTTCTTTTGTTTCAATAATTTTTTTATTAAAGACAATCACAGATGTTATGTCGACAATTCATAATACAAATCAAAGCAGATGAAAGTGTATTGTTACATGCATCCGTTTCAAGTAAGATTCCTGTCTGTGATATACAAAGAATAAAGCCAATGTTAATCCAGGAATCTAGCATTTGTCTTTTTTTTTTTCCATTTCTCTTTCTATGTCTAAGATTTCCAACTGTGAATACACAATATTAGGCCATCTCCTCAATAGCCTTCAAACTTGCCCTCTCCCCTCTTTCCCCGCTAGCTTTAGTTTTAATCATTTTTTATTTCATACAATGGTCCCATTTGAGCTTGTAGCACCCAGATTGCTCAGTGTAACATACTAATACTCCTCTGCGAGTATCTATCCTTAAATTTGTACCTATAGTTTAACTTCCTTGAATTTTATATTGCCTCTCTCGTTCCTTTAACTAATCGCTTGTTACACTGCCCACACCATGGCCCTTGTGTAAACTTTTCTATCTAACTAGATTTAGCAGTTTATAAATCAACAATGAGGAGACCTATATCCCATTAGTAGTTCTACAAGTTGGGGTACATTTAGAATCCTTTATGATATTGAAGGTCTAGGGGAGAGAGGAGAAAACACACAACTAAAAACCAAACAATTATCCATTCCAAGTCCCAAAGACAGTCCACAGATTTTTTGACTAGTGCGTACCTACGTGTCCCGTTTCAGGGCATGATCCAGTCAGCCATCCAGCCCACATCAGGTATTCCCTTTGTTCCCCCGTCTCAACCAGTAAGGGCCATATTCCTGCTCGGATATATTTCCCGCTTGCCAATTTTGTCCGGTTCCTCTTAAAATACTGTCAGTTGCGTATGATGACCTTAACCAGTTTCAAATTTCTAGAAATAGGGGGAGTGTGTTGGCTAAAGCATGCGAGCGCCTATCCTGAATCATTATGTAATTTAACTTATTAATGACTTCTGTTATTCTCAGATTAGGTGACCTCCAATTCTGGGCTATATGACTCTTTGTTGAGGTCATTAGGAATTGTATCCATTTGTTTTGGTTTCTTGATATCAACTTAATGCTTCTCCCAAGCAGGCAAGTTTCAATTGAGGGTATGCAGAGTTTCTGATGCTAATTCTAAAGAAGCTGACCGTAGGGATCTAACTACCACACACTCCCACCATGTGTGTAAAAAGGTTCCAGAATAAGAGCATTGTCTAAAACATAAGGTTGAATTCTGAGAATTGATTTAATGCATTTTAACCGGTGTGTAATAAGCTCTGTGCAGAATTGTAATTGATGTTTCCTGCAAACGATAGCTTAGAGGGCCTTTCATAATAGTCAAGCATGTTGTTTTTCCATGTGTGAGAGTCCCATTGGATTCCCAAGTCCTCTTACCATTTTACCTTAAATGAAGGTTTATACTTAGTTGGGGGAGCATTTAAAAAAGCGTATAACATGCTTAGCGTTCCTTTAGTTAAAGGTGCTTTGATACACATAGTGAACAACTAGCTAGCCTTAGGATAGCCCCACTTCTCAGTGCATTGACCCGATGTTTGATCTTGCAAAAAATTTAGTGTTCCCTTAAAGGGATGTCAAATCTGGTCCTGAGCTGTTCAAAATTTATAATTTGGTCGTTGTCTGCCCACATTCCTAGTTTGTCCAACTTGTGTATCGCCCACCAATTTCTTGAGGTTTGGCCCAAGTTGTCCCAAATCATGGGATGGGTAAGAGTGGGAGTTAGACCTGTTGTTTTATTCACCAAATTATGTTTATTGTTGATCCTATTCCAAATGGAGAGTGAGTGTCTAATAATGGGATTGGCATGCTTGGTGTAGTCTAGGGGCATATCAGGAGTCCAGATGATGGAGTCCCATTTATTGGGTTTGATTTGCTGATTCTCTATAAATACCCACATGGGTTGGTGCTCAACGGAGTGTCCTTGAGGAATAAAGGACAGATGGACTGCACTGTAATAAGATCTCAGGTTGGGGCACGCTAAGCCTCCTAAATTTCTGTCACTAAATAACAATACTTGAGGTATACAGGGTCTTTTATTGTTCCAGATGAATCTCATCAAATGAAATTTTTTATAGAGTTGATATGACCTGTCCAAGACAAGGGGAATCTGCTCCACTTTTTTGTATCTACAGTAAGGGTTTTTAACATTGGTGTGTAGTTGGCTTTGTACAATCCATCCAGGTCAGAGGTCAGATTTATTCCCAGGTAAGTGATGTGAGGGCCATGCAAATGGGAATTTGCATTTCAGTTGTTCCAATTCATGAATAGACATTAGTGTCCCAAAAGCTTCAGTTTTATTAAGATTCACTTTAAGCCCTGATATTAGTCCAAACTGGTCCAGTGTCTCCATCAAGGCTGGCAATGATGCTGCTGGTTCAGTAAGTGTGCATAGTATGTTGTCCGCAAAAAGACAACACTTTAGCTGTTTCAGCCCCACTTGCACCCCCCGAATCTGTGGTGACGACCGGATGGCCTGAGCAAGGTGTTCAATCGCGAGTGCGAAAAGCAATGGGGATAGGGGGCATCCCTGCCTCGTTCCCCTTTGAATGTTAATAATATTTTTGCTTTCTCCTTGTAATTTAGCATAGGCTTTTGGATTGTTATAAAGGGAGTTAAATATATTCATAAAGTTTCCCCCAATGCCCATCTTGTTCAGAACCGCCCTCAAGTATCCCCACTCTAGGGAGCTTTGTGCTACAGTACATATAGGTTTATTTTCTGTTTTTGCTATGTGTAGCACATTCAGCACTCTTCTTATATTATCCCCGGCCTGTCTAAACGGTACATAGCCAACCTGGTCCTTGTGAATTAATCCATGGAGAAAACTCGAAAACCTAGCGGCCATAATCTTTGCTAATATTTTCAAATCTCTTTTTAGTAGAGAAATTGGTCTAAAATGTTTTGCCTCTAGTGGATCTCTGCCCGTTTTAGGAAATAAAACTAATATAGCCTGATTAAATTCTGCAGGTACTTTTTCCCCTCTTAAAATAGAGTTGAATAACTTTGCCAAGTAAGGAACTAGAAGTTCTGTAAAGGTCTTGTAATAGATATTAGAAAAGCCGTCTGGCCCGGGAGATTTACCTAATTTCAGATTCTTAATTGTGTTGCTAATTTCTTCTAATGTGATATCTCTGTTCAATCGTTCTAGGTCTTGGTCTGCAATTTTTGGTAGAACCAAATTGTTAAGAAATTAATTGAATTTAGAAAGCCTTTGATTCCGGTTTGGATGTGTATATTTTTTTATATAGATTTACAAAGGTTTCCTGAATTTTTGTCTGGCTTAACGTGACTTGACCTTCTATTGTTTTGATTCGATATATCTGATTTTGGGCTGGTTTAGATCTAAGTCTGCTGACTAGCAAAGGGGAAAGTTTGTTCACCTGACTAAAGAATTTGTATTGTGTTTTTTTTAGGGTTTTTTCAGTCTTAATGTTCAGAAGGTTATCTATTTCTAATCTTGTTTTGTCGATCTTTAGTTTAACTTCATGTGAGAAACTAAAAAGATTCTGTTTTTCTAATAAATATAATTCTCGCAGAAGATTAGTTTCTTTTAAGTGGGGGTTTCTTTTGTATGATGATGCAAGTCTAATCATGGATCCACAAATATAAGCCTTATGGGCTAGCCAAAGCCAGCCAATTTCTGTTTCAGGTATGTCGTTAAAGTCAAAATATTGAGTTATTTCTTTTGAGATCTGTGATTGTATATCCAGGTTTGATATGAGGGATTCGTTAAGCCTCCATTTATATCTATTCTTCAAACCTGTTTCCAGGTAAATGTTAAGGCTTACCGCAGCGTGGTCCGACCATGTACAAGGTATAATCTGGGCTTTTTTGGAATGGTTGAATAGTCCAAAGTCAGTTAAAAGAACATCTATTCTGGAGTATGTGCTATGTGTAGGGGAAACAAAAGTGTACTGCCTTTTGCTAGGATGATGCCCTCTCCAGGAATCGATTAAATTATTTTTCTGGAGAAGCTTATTAATTCTTTTGAGTTTTTGTGCAAATCTCAAGCTTACTTTGTTCCCTGATCTGTCTAATGTTGGTTGAAGAGTTAGATTTATATCCCCTCCTCAAATAATTTTACCTGTATTCATTGATATTAGTGCGTTTAGGAGTCTAATTACTGTGTTGTGTGGGGAGGTCGTTGGGGCGGAAACATTTACTAGGGAAATCCTTTTGTTTTGGACCATTCCGTTAAGTATGATATAATCTCCTTCTTTATCTACTATTTTTTGGTGAAGTAGGAAGGGGAACTCCTTATGGAGCGATATTGCTATACCCACCTTCTTGGTCTTTTGGTTTAGGGCATAGAAGTTAGGATAATCCTTATGCATAAATGTAGGGGTTTTATGGGAAGCAAAGTGTGCCTCTTGAAGGAATTTTACCGAAGGCTTATGTGTCTTTTAAAATATAAAAGCTTTCCTTCGCTTAAAAGGCGTATTAAACCCTTTGACGTTATGAGTTAAAAAGTTAAAGGTTGTGTCAGGCATGTTTACCCTTTATGTTATGTCTGGGAGTGATGCCATAGTTACCCTCTCCTGTCACCCTCATGGGAACCCCAAGTTAGCTGGATGTCTGGCTTGCCTCGTCTCTGGGGACATTGGAAAAGAAACTGAAATAACAAAACAGTCATCTCAACCAAATAACATTTAAGGTTACATAACAAGTTCTCCTTACACTATACCTATTGTATATTAGATCTGGAGGAGAGAATCCCCTACCTAGGCATTCTACCCTCCCCCAAGGGAGAACAGATTGCAACTCTATTCTGGATAGTTCCAGTGATTTCCTTGTTAGGGAAATCCAATACCCTACAATTAGTGAATAAAAGATCAAGAAAGCAAATAAAAATTTAAAAAACATAATAAGCGAAAATAACATTTCACGTTCCACTCTCTATTTTGGGGAGACTCTATACTCTTAACATATATTGCTAGCCGGAACTGCCTGGCTAGTTTTAAAATTCTGCTTTTTGTTTTGTTTTGTTTTGTTTTTTTGTACATACTGGTTAGCCTATCCATACACACAACCTTATCTTCAGTGCCTAATGCTGAATTTTAATTACTTCTACCTAACAATAGACTTCCTATCCTATCTTTCAAAACAATTGAGCTTCTCTTCAAATAGTAGCCCCACAGTTTCCTCATGGTACAGTTTGTTTGAGGGATCAAACTGTAAGAAACCTTCCAATTGACTCTGGACGTCTATCAACAGGTCTTAGAATTAGTCTCCAGTTTGCTCCGAGGTGTGGGAGTCTTGATGAAGCTGAGACCTTTTAGGCGTTTGTCTTTTGGAATCTCCGTCCAGACTCAAGCAGGTCTAGGTGTTTGACTCGTCTCAGGATAGGTTTCCTTTGCACTTTCCTGAAACAAATGAAGCCGAGTGAGAGTTTCATGGCCTTCTTCCGGCGAGTGTTTTTTATACAGAGAACCATTAACTTGAAAACTCATGGCAAAGGGGAAGCCCCACCTGTTAGGCCATTTTGTTTTTGGCAAGTACCAGCAAAACAGGTTTCATTGCTCTTCTCTTCTTAAGAATTAGCAGTGATAAGTCCATATAAATTTGTATCTCCGAGCCATCCGGGCCTTTCACCTGACATTCTCCTGGTTGCTGAAAGAATTAGGTCTCTCGTGCTCTGACGCAAAAAATCTCACAATTACGTCCTTGGGCCTGTCTATTGAGTTTGCAGAGCCCTGTGAGCTCTTTCAATCTCCCAGCTTCCATCTGGGGAATCCGGGAGTATGGAGTGCACCGTCAAGGAAATATTTTGTTTTAAATCAGTAATTTGACCATGAATTCTCCTGAACCTTAAATTATTCCTCCGTGACCAATTCTCAATCTCTTCATATTTACTCTCTAAGTCTGCGTTTTTAGAGGTTTTCCTTGACACATCCTTCCTGACTCTGTCTTGGGCCTCCGCTAGGTTGTCAGCAGCTTCCTCTAAAGCCTGAGTCCTTTTCCCTATCTCATGCATTTCTCTACAGCCTTGGTAATATAAGACTTAAGCAGTCAAACTTGGCCATAGACCTCTCAGAGACCTCCAGTTGTTGACAAGAGGGGTTTGGACTGTCCTCTGAATCTGACCTGTCGGATTGGTCTGTGCCAGGAGGCCTGGTGGGGTGCTGTTTTGCATCCAAGGATTTGTATAGCTCTTCAGACAGTGTATTTGATTGTAGTTCCAGAGAGAGTGAGAGAGGAGAGACTTCAGCAAAGCTTCAGGCAGTGTATTTGATTGTAGTTCCAGAGAGAGTGAGAGAGGAGAGACTTCAGCAAAGCTTCAGTGTATTTGAATGTAGTTCCAGAGAGAGTGAGAGAGGAGAGACTTCAGCAAAGCTTCAGACAGTGTATTTGATTGTAGTTCCAGAGAGAGTGAGAGAGGAGAGACTGAGGCCTATAGGTAGTGGAGAGACATCAGCAAAGCTTCAGACAGTGTATTTGATTGCAGTTCCAGAGAGAGTGAGAGAGGAGAGACTTCAGCAAAGCTTCAGACAGTGTATTTGATTGTAGCTCCAGAGAGAGTGAGAGAGAAGAGACTTCAGCAAAGCTTCAGACAGTGTATTTGATTGCAGTTCCAGAGAGAGTGAGAGAGGAAAGACTGAGGCCTATAGGTAGTGGAGAGACTTCAGCTTAAATGAGCTCTGTTCACTATAACTTGTAGGTTTGTCAGCTTGTCAGTTTGGGCAACAATAAAGAAATCTTTTTATGAGATATAATGTAATTGTGAAGCTGCCTTGCCCTGTTTAGGCCACAAGATGGCAGTGCATGTGCCTGGGGTTGAGCAGATTCTCTGCCTAGCTCATCAAGTGTGCACTAGCAGTTATGCTTCCTGTTGGTATGCACAGCCAGACACCAGAGCCACCTAACTTATGAGGTTAAAATGTAAACTTTGTTCGTTATTTCCAGTGAGGTTGTTAGATTGGGTAAGCACAATATTGATATGCATACACAGGCTTATGGAGTAATCAAAATGGCTGTCTAGCTTCTGTGCTCTGTGGGTCTCTGTTAGATTTATTACACCCTCTGATTCATTGGACACTATGTGCCTTGTTTTAAGCTGTTAACAGGCCCTGATCTCCATGGCCCTTCTGCCTCTGCCCTCCAGCCAGGCCCGGGTAAGCTTTAGCAAATACCTCACTATGCTATGTGTCTTACAATTAAGGTGTCTTTTTACTCCCTATCGCTTTAGGAGTTGTAAGTGGTACCTTATGGGCAAAGTGACCCCTTCAATCAGGTCCAAAGTCTGTTTATATACAGTATGGGTCCAGAGCTGCAGTTCAGCATGTCTTTTCATGTTTCAGGTTTCTAAATGCAAGAATGGTAGGCTAGGGGAATATATATTATAATAGTGTGTCCTCTGTTAGTAGTGGTTGTAAATCCTTAAAGGTATATCTAAGTTGCCTGGATTATGGTTCCTGGATGATTTTTTTTGCATGAAGAAATTCCAAAAAAAAAAACATTTAAAAACTTACCTTGAAGTTAGCAAAATGTCTTGTAGTTGAACATCAGAGTAAAGATCGCCATTATAACCCAGGCTAAATTAGCATAAAAGTCAGAATTTGTTTTGGCAAATCAGGAGGAAACAAAGGCTGAAATATTTGTATCAAACTCTGAAGTTCCTGTTTGTGCTGTAAAGCAGCCTGGGATATGTAGTCTTGCACCATGTTAGAAGGTGCTATGTATTTTTTATATAAGAGTCTCTCTGTCCAGCACCTTCACATTTGATTACCACCCCTGCAGATTGTCCATTACCTTCATCAACTACTGCTGCTTCTGTTTTGCTTGTGTCATTACCAAACAGGAAGCAGCCTGGCAGGTCACATCCCAGCAGTCATTCTGGAGCTGATATCAGTGCGCTCATATTGGCAGAGGAAGACACAGCAAGTGAATAATGGGTTAAAATCAGTCCCCAAATACTCCATGCTGATTGGGGGGCAGGGGGGGTGGAGTAGGTACCTGTGTAGACACCCATGGTGGGTGCATCAACATAATCATTAGAAAGATTTTTAGATATTAATAAAAATAAAATATTTTATTAAATGTGCTGCATACTGCATATATCAAGGATGCTTTTTGCCTAAGGTGTGCAGAAATGTATTTATCCAGCTAAATATTTTGTGTATTTCTTCTAGAGCCATATGGTATGTGGTCATCAGAGATGTACATGAAGTAGTTTCTTTTGTTTTGTATTGTAATAGGTGTTCACATGATGTTTTAATGACAGACAGTGTTTTTATAAGATTATTACGGTCCCCAGTGTTTGAGCATACAGTATGTGGTGATATCTAACGGATTGTCTGTAAATAATCACTTACTTCTCCCCAGTGTATCAGGAGATACAGATATTGCTGCAGAAGTGTCTTCGAGTAAAATGAATGTTTTCCTATAATCAAAAATACAATTCTCATAATTTCCTTCTTAGAAAGTACACCCTTTATTCAACATGTGAGCGGTTTTCTATCCCTGATGTCTACTAATATATTCGCTCAAAACAAACATATGATGCAACTATGTAATTCTCTCTCTCTCTCTAAGTTAGGCTCCATGGTTGGGGCTTGTCATATGATTGGTTGCTTTTCCGGTACTGGAATCATTGGTGAACTGACCATCCATTTGAAAAATTGGAGGAAAAGACACTTTTATATATATATATATATATATATATATATATATATATATATATATATAGTGGCAACTCCTTAGAGATGAGAGATAAACTTCAAATATATAAGAAAATGACCAATCACTATCACATATATAGTTGTGAGCATGCGAGTCGTTGCAACGCTTGCAGGCTTGCGTAGCGAGCCCTCGGCCCTCGCTTTGCGAGGGCCTCAGTCACTGGCATGGAGCGCCAGCAGCTGAGGCCCCCGCAAAGCGAGGGTCGCAGTTGCTGGCAAGAAGCGCCGAAGGAGCTCCTTGCCAGCAACTGCGACCCTCGCAAACTTTACGGCGTTACGCAATGAAAATACGAGACACGTTACGACCCATTACGACCTCGCAAAAATCGGCCGCAACACGCGCACATGAAAACATGAAAAATACAACAAATACACACAACAAATACATAAAAAGCTTACTTACAGGAAGAGGTAGCATCCAGGACCTCGAAAACTAAAGTTGCACCTCAATTTAACTTAAATTAAAAGAGTTTAGACACTAAAAAATTCTCTAAGCGAGAGAAAAAATGGCCGCCGAAAAAAAGAGGCTACAGCAGTCTAAAGACGCAAAACACCACCAAACACCTACGTATTTGCCGAAAAACAACTACGAGATTAAAAAACAAGGAAGCAACCCGCGTAACCCCAAAAACATTGCAAACACAATAAATACAAACAACAAACACATAAAAAGGTTACTCACAGCAAGGGGGGCACCCAGGACCTCTGCAAGTGAAGTTACACCTCCATTTAAGCACAAATTTCGGAGTTTAGAGACCCGAAAATCACCTAAGCAAGAGAAAAATGTCCGCCGAACAAAACGAAAACGAGGCTAAAGGTCCCTAAACACGCAAAACACCACCATAAACACGCAAAACACCACCAAACAGCTATGAATATTCCGAAAAAGTCGCACAACATAGAAAACGAAGGACGCTACATCAGCCACATTATATACACCAAACACCATTAGTTCACTTAAAATTTCATTGCCGTCATTTTTTGACGGGCAATTCGCTAGTCACATATATAGTTGTGAGCAATACGGGTTGTTGCTAACGCTTGCTGGCATCCCTATGACCCCGCACGACTAAGGCAGTGAGCGCCAAAGGCACTTACTGCGCTAGTGGAGATAAGCGCCATAGGCGCTGATCTCTATGACCCGCGGAACTAAATCTCAATTACAACATTAACAATGCGAGACCCGTAGCAGTTTGAAAAAAAATGTGTGCAAAAATTACGGCCAGTAACACTTGCAAAAAGGAAAGCGGCACTTAACCAAAAAAAACCTGCAGCACTTAAAAATACAAGGTAAAAAAAATACGAAGTTAACGGCCAAACCGCGCACATACAAAAACAACAATAACACCACCAAAATTAACAAAAATACAAAAAAACACCACTCACAGCACCTGAGGACAGGCCCTACGTCTGGGAGTCAGGTTGCATGACAATTTAACCCCAATTTGCCGAGTTTCCACACACGAAAATCGGTTAAGCAACAAAAAAAATGGCGGACGAAAAAACGAAACCGAGGCTACACGACCCCTAAACACGCATAACACCACCAAGCATATAAAACTTTTACACAGGCATGTACAAGGTATAAAATACACTATTAAGAACAACGGAAAATGCTCCACACCCACGTAACGCATAGACAATTGCTGCCATTTTACAACACTAACTTACAACTAATAACATTACTATTACAAATAGCCCAATTACACAGCTCGCTTTGACTTCGCGCACGCAGCCTATTTACACTGCACACTTCACACATTGCTGACACTTACATCTCAGGTCAGCCCCAGTGCAAATGTACATTGCATGCTGCAGGGAAATCAAAACAGATTGTTAGCTCTTCAGGATATTGATTGCTGGATATATTAATTACAAATAGGTAAAGTATATTAATTTATTATTTAATTAATTGATTAGCATTACAAAATATATATATATAAAAAAAAAAGGACATGGGGAGAGGATCGCAATGAGCCACAAAGACGTTCAGCGTGGGACTCACAATGAGCGCTGAGAGTGCTCAGATGAGCAAAAGTACACGAGGGGAGAGGCTCGCAATGAACGCCAAAGCCAATCAGCACGCCCCTTGCAATGACTGACAAAGGTGCTCAGACCACCAAAACGACACGAGCGGAGAGCCTTGCAATGACCACCGAAGGCATTCATTGCAAGCCACGCGATGAGCGCCAAAGGCGATCAGCGCGGAACTCACAATCAGCGCACACGGTGCTTAGAGAACCATAAGTAGAGCAGAGGAGAGGATCGCAATGAGCGGCAAAGGTGTTCAGCATGGGGCTCACAATGAGCGCAGAGGGTGCTCTGCTCAGAGGAGCAAAAGTACACCAGGGGAGAGGTTTGCAATGAGCGCCAAAGGCGCTCAGCGCGGGGCTTGAAATAAGCGCCAAAGGTGATCAGACGACCAAAAACCTTACATTGTGTGCCAAACAGCATTCCCAGCCTTACAATTTTATTGACCGTCATTTTTTGACGGGCAAGTTGCTAGTCAAATATAAAATACAGTTTTATTGTAGTACAGTTAAAACAGAATCACATCTATAAAACATTTTTAAAACAAATACAGTCCCTTTTGGAAATATGTAAGACTGATAATCAATATAAAGGAAAACCACAATTACTTAACAGGTGATGCTCAATTATAAATGATAGCACTGCCAAGGTTTAATAATAATTATAGAATAAATTGCTGCTTTAAATGAATATAGAATGAATTCAATTACATACATTAATTAAAAACAAAGTGAGAAAATTCCATACGTATAATGTGCAAAAATATAATCCCTGAGTATTTCAGTAGTAGCAGAGCCTGCCACTTACTCCTTTATACTAGCTCACCTAACACCTTCCTGTAGTAATCCTTTCCCTGTATCTAGTGGCAGAACTGGGGATCCACTGATTACCCCCCTAAACTAATAATCAACTACTAACTACTCAGATCTCATATAAAGTGTCCAGTGCTGTGAAAAATAAGTAATGTAGTACTTGATACTAGCAGCAATTATATTACAAATATGCTTACATAGGCCCTCATTCAATTGCGATTTGGCCATTTAAATAGGGCTCTAAATAAGCACATAACATATTTTTTTTAAAGAAGTTTTTAGTTAGTAAACATCAATCCAAAAGCAAGGTTTTTATTAACTAAAAACTTCTTTAAAAAAAAAATGCTATGTGCTTATTTAAGGCCCTATTCAATTGGCCAAATCAAAATTGAATGAGGGCCCTAGTATCTAATCAAGGTATACATCAATGGGCAATTAGTGTCCTCATAAAACAAAGTTATACATCTATCAATTCAAAAAAATATGTTAAAGTCCTAAACATTCAGCTGAATACACATAGGACATATATTAATAGGCATTTATACATAACCACATCTCTTTGGCAGGCATATATAATATATCAATCTGTTCAAAATATTTATAAGCCTAATCATATATTCAGTATATAGTTAAGGAATCATAAAGATTCAGGCATTTATAAATTATCCTGAGCATCACAATGGTACATATCAAGAAACAATAATACTGAATCAAGAGCACATACTAGAACACATATAATAATGCAAAAAAAATGAATTAGAGGCACATATCTGCTAAGCTGTATGCAGCTTCTAAGTTCATAGCATGGTGCAGGTACAGCACGCTGATGACATCATCTCCACGGGATAGAACTGGCCAATGCTGCGTTTCGTGTGAAGCTTCTTCATGGGCCTTACCATCCAGCCAGGGACTTTAACTTGACCAATTTAAAATTGCTTACCAGTAAAGGGAATTGAAATGGGACAATGGATGGTGGTTCCCTTATGTCTGACTCCTTCTCATAATTATACCCAAGGGTACGTGTGTTAGATGGCATGTACTTCCCATAAGATGGGAAGCCTCCAATCAGTCTAGGCTGACAGGAATACAGGTTTTGCGAGAGGGAAGGGGACACAGAATACAGAACAGAGCTGCTAGGAGAAGGGGATTCCCTCTCTGGAAGGGTCGTAGGCCACCTATGGGTATCATCTTTATTTGCAACCTGCTTACTATAGGCTCTCTTTATCCATCAAACTTTGGGCAAAAGGCCCCATCCCAAACAGTATGTAAGGTACAAAAACACATCACATTATTCTCATTCAATTGACCCACCTAAAAGAAAGAAGAGAGTTCTCCACAGTAAGGGTGGTTAAACTGTGGAATTATTTACCAAATGATAGATCATTTTCAAAAGGGTGTGGCATTCAGGATTATCCTTGACAACTAGAGAAGAAGTATTGATCCAGTGAGGAATCTGATTGCCAGTATCTAGGGTCATGAAGGAATTTTATTTTTTGCCCTTATGAGACAATTGGCAGTATTTCAATGGGTTTGTTTTCTGTTTGTTAATTTACAATTAAGTAACAATTAAACCACACATTATAAGGATCAGACGAGATCTAAAAAGGTTTAACTTGATGGAGTAAAAGTATTTTTTTCAACCTCAATTACTAAGTATCTATGTAACTATTTAGTTGTGACAAGTCTTACTGGACTACTGGGCACCTCTGTCTTAATGACCATGGAACTAGGTTAGCAAGCAGTCCTTTAATGTATTATTGTGGTTAGAGGGACACAAATGCACAATTTCCATAATTGTATTTAAATGGGCATGGGCATCTTTTAAACATTATACGTTATGTTTATTTATTCATGAAACAATATTAGGCAAAATGTGTTTACACTGATTGGAAACTAACAGGAAATGCAACAGAAAATACTTCTATGCGAACTGAGAGTGTGCATGGATCTGGATCTTGTTGGCAGACACTTATGGCTCATACAGCTATATTGCCGCAATTACAGGGACACCCCCCAAAGACAATGTCACAATCTACTGCTTGGTTGGGCTTGGAAAGAACCTAGTTCAGACCTACCCAGTAGAATCTTTGGGTCCGTTGGTATCCCTGATAGCGGGAATTGGACCGGGATAACGATAACAACCTCCAACAAGGTTACCACAGAAAAGCAAGGTTGTAGAGGTTACCTGCTGTAACCATTTCCGCAGGCAGGATCAGCAGTCATAATCCCAGGCAAAGATTATACTTTCCCCAGAATGACACCCACACATAGATTATGTGAGTACAAACTGAAACACCTTTATTGGTAAAACACAACATATTTATAGGTACAGTAAGGAGGGAGTCAGTCCAAGGCCCATGTCAGGAATTTTCCAGTAAGCCCAATGCCTCTATTAACTTGGTAGGGGTGAATTAACATGCTAGAGTCAATATCTAGCTTCCTCGTGTCATGAAAATCCCACAACAGGAGGTGATAATGGTAATGTTCAAACCATCCCTTCCTTAGGAGACAGACTGTCTATGGGGAGGTGGATTTTATGTGTCCAGCAAAGGTAATTAAAAATGGAGTCACCTAACAAGATGATGGACTGACTCAATAATGGCAGAAACAGGAAAATGTATTGCTTTCTTCCTCTACCGACTCTAGTTAGTTCTTAATAACACTGTACCCCTGTTAGATAATTTTAAAACATTGTTACAATATGTTGGATTAATCACACTGCTACTAGTGACCCATGAACAAGAAGTTGTGATATATTATGGTCTGTAGTCCCCATTTCAGTGCCCCAACATAACAACATTTTATACAACACATAACTGATAGAAATTACATTGCAATAAACAAAACCACACTGTCTTAACTATCATGAAGTCCATGAAATTGTGATAGCCACAATGCCTAGGAAGTTATTACAGGTCTTATAATAATTCCTGCCACAAACTCACATACTGCCCACCATGTCCGAGTCCCGGTAAAGCCCCTGGATTTGGCAATCACATGGGCTAGGGGCCCAAAAGTCAAACAGTCCCCCTGGGCATTACACACACAAACACATTTCCCTGTGTAAAACACACACTGCCCTGTGTATAATACAAATATACACTGTCCTATGTATAATACACACACACACTGCCCTGTGTATAATACACACACACACTGCTCTGTATATAATACACACACAATGATACAACTTAAACGATAGTAACTATGACGGACCCACTGGTTCTCGTTTCTATTAGTGTAGCCTAGAGAGTGGTCCTGTCAGATGACTCTCTAGCTGCACTGCTATAACTTATTTTTATGTTGAGGTTGTGTGTAGCTAATAGTCCACATAGTCTCCAATGTCCCAGGAACCAGTTGCTTCTTGGATAGCTTATGGGCCCCTAGTCCTTCCTTCTTCTTCTGAGGCTGCAGAAGGGGTAACCTTTTGGTTTTTGCTGCCAAAGGTGTCCGGGTAGACCCATAGTTGTACCCGACACGCCTCAACTCCTATAGGTTAGCAAGCCCAGCCAGAACTATTGTCCAGAGTAGTATAAGGTGATAGGGGCAAAAATGTCAACAACAGTACTCCCTTCTCCAAAACCAGAAATGGCCTCCAATTGGGATTTGGTTCTGGGGTTCCTGAGTAGGGTTGTGCCGAGTGGCACACAACTCTGGGTAGAACCTTAATGGCTTAATTGCCAACCCAAATCCCTGTGGCCAGGACAAATGTCCTCCCTTCCCAATGGGAACTCCATTGAAAAAGTGTCCTGAGGGTCCTTACTGGTGGTCAAGCCTGGCAGGTACTTAAAATAATTGTTCTCCAGGGCAACCCTCCCCAACCAGATCAGTGAAACCAAAACAGTGCCAAGTCTCAGGTGCCAAAATGTGAACAACAATTTCCCTCTTTGCAGGCCTGAACCTTCCCCCAGTCATGCTTGGAATCTGGGTTTATAGAGGGGGGTTAATATCCTCCATCTCTACCAATTTCATAGTGGTGAGCAGCCCTTGCAATAGACTCATACCAGTGGACTCTCCTCCCAAACATTGTAGAAATAAACACATCTTTCTTTTGTGTAACAGGGTCCTGGGGAGTGCTTATTGGCAATCCACAGAAATTGGTACCTCCAGGCTAGTGGCAACTTGAGACAGTCCTTTCCCAGGGCAACCCTCCCATACCTGGCAAAGGGAAACCATCTGGCCTGCTGAACCAGGGGTAAGACCAGGCTCTATGGGAACCAATGTGGACAATAACTCCCCCTCTTCCAGGTCTGAGCCTTCCCCTGGTCATGGCTTAACTCAATGGGTACTTGTCACAACCTACAATGATGATGGAGAATAGAGGATCCTAGTCCTCTTATCTCCTGTAGGTTTTAGACCTAAGATTTGGGTGACTCAGACCAATGGACCTTCTTTGCGGATGCAAGAGCATAAGTCCCAGCTTAAGGTAGTGTGCCTGGGAAAACCTTGGTAGGGAGTCAGAAACGATCTCCTCTGCCAGCATATGCCCTTGGGTCAATAATACACCTGCACACAAAGTCTTGATGAAAATTATGAACCATGTTTTATTTTAGAACAGCATATTTAACCACATCACACAAGAATGGGGGAAGTGGCTACCGTTAGCCAGCCCCAAATGACGTCTGGCCAATCATGAAGGGGAACTGTGTGTGAACCAATAGTCCCCTCCCAGGTCTGCCCACTAGGCGAGGCCAACTAATTCATTTGGGGTCTGACTCTCCAGGGCAAAGCATGTCTTTTACTCTCCTGTGCCCATGAGAAGCCTTCAGGCCATCCCATTGTTTCTGGGTGCCTGCCTGTCTGCTCTCCAGCTGTGAGCTTCCCATTGTTAGTTCTATGCTGGACACTTAGCTAATGGGATTAACAGGCCTTTGGGAACAAAGGAGGCATGGCTGTATTCCATGGCTTCCCCTCTACAATATAATGACATACTAATATAATACCATACATTCATATTTACAAATACAACACACAATGTTTCACACACATAGAACCAACACATCCCACCAGCTCCCTCACATGACACCCATTACAATGAGCCTAAACATGGAAGGGATGGGGATATGCTAAGGGGTAAACTTATAATACTTTATCCCCTAGACCACAACATAACAATATAACCTTATAACAGTATAATAGGGTGTCTGGGAGCCCCAAACCCCCAGGTATCGTCTCTTGTGTCAACAGTCTGTGACAGACATCTGTCCAAGTCCCAGATGACTGCCAAGTGAGCCATGACAATTACCCCCCCAAGTACAGATGTAGGTATCCTGTACTCCAGGATGCCTATCTGGACTGACAGTCAGGGCTCTAGTTGCCGCGACAATCCATCTGCGTTCTGGTGGAATTTCCCTTTGCGGTGTTGCACCGTGAAATTAAAAGTTTGTAGGGCTAAACTCCACCTCAGTAGTCGGCCATTCTCTCCAGCCACTTTAGATAACCAACAAAGAGGGTTATGGTCTGTGGTGACTGTGAACTGTCTTCCGTACAGGTAGTGCTGTAGTTTGCGTAGAGCCCAGACTACTGCTAAACATTCCTTTTCTATAGTTGCATAGGCTGTTTCTCGTTGCAGTAGTTTCCTACTAATGTAGGCCACTGGGTGCTCAACTCCCTTGTTGTCTGGCTGACTCAATACTGCCCCTATGCCATACATGGAGGCATCAGTCTGTACCACGAAAGGGCGGTTATAGTCTCGGGCAGCCAGGACTGGGGAGCAGGTCAGAGCATCCTTCAGTGTTTGGAAAGCCAACTGGCATGCAGAAGTCCAATTCACTTCCCGGGGTAGCTTCTTCTTGGTGAGATCCGTCAGGGGTTTGGCTGTGCTGCTGAAATCCGGAATAAATTTTCGGTAATACCCAGTAGTACCTAGGAAAGCCATCACCTGCTTCTTAGTTTTAGGGGTGGGCCAAGCTGCTATTCCCTCTACCTTGGCTGGTTCGGGTCTTAACTTCACATTCCCCACCCAATGACCTAGGTATTGCACTTCTGCTCTAGCCCATTGACATTTGTCAGGTCTTATGGTCAACTTAGCTTGGTGAATTGCCTGCATAATTTGGCTAATGTGCCTTATATGGTCCTCCCAAGTCTGGCTAAAAATGGCTATATCATCCAGGTAGGCCTGGGCATACTCTTGGTGCCCTTGCAACAATGTGTCCACTAGTCTCTGGAAGGTAGAAGGAGCATTTTTCATCCCAAATGGCATTACTTTAAACTGGAAGAGTCCAAAGGGGGTGATAAAGGCAGACTTCTCCTTTGCAGTCTCTTCTAAAGGGATCTGCCAATATCCTTTAGAGAGATCTAAAGTGGTTAAATATTTGGCAGTACCTAGCCGGTCCAACAACTCGTCCATGCGTGGAACAGGGTAGGCATCTGTTTTGGTTTTATCGTTCAGTCTACGGTAATCCACTCAAAAACGAGTGGTTCCATCTTTTTTGGGCACCAATACCACTGGAGATGCCCAGGGACTACTGGATTCTTCTATCACTCCCAACTGTAGCATAGTGCGTAATTCTGTCTGAATGTTGGCCCTAACTGCCTCTGGTACCCTGTAGGGGTGTTGCTTTAAGGGGGCACATTCCCCGGTTACTACTGGGTGGACAGCTAAGGGGGTACACCCTGGCTTGGTGGTGAACAGGGAGTGGAAGGGTTTTAAGCTGTTGGACAGCTGCTCTTTCTGCTCTGCGTCTAATTCCAGGGTCTGCTGAATACTTTCTCCTACTGTATCCTGGTCTGCTTTGTTTAGCATATCTGGGATCTGTCCCTCTTCTGGTTCGTCCTCTGTGGCCCTACAAATAGCTAATAGGTGAGCTGCTCTCTGAACGTACACCTTAAGTCTGTTTATATGGGCAACTCTGGTGATGGCCCTATCCGGGTCTATCATTACTACATAGGCCTTGTTCCCCACTTTCTGGCTGATTGTGTAAAGCCCTACCCACTGGGACTGTAATTTATTCTGGGGGTGAGGTTCCAGCATAAGCACCTTCGTTCCCTCTTCCAGAATTCTATCACTGGTCCCTGCCTTGTAGTATTTCTAATACCTCTGCTGGGCTTTCCTCATGTTTTGGCTGACTATTCCAGTTAGTCTGGACATGTTCTCTCTGAAGGCTAGTACATAGGTGGCCACTGGTATGGGTTGCTGCCTATACTCCCCTTCCCATGTTTCCCTAATTATGCTTAAGGGTCCTCTCACATGTCTCCCATACAGGAGTTCAAAGGGGGAGTGCCCTGTAGACTCCTGGGGTACCTCTCTATAGGCGAACAGCAAACATGGCAACAACCGTTCCCAGTCTGGTTCCTGGTCTGTAAAAGTGCGTATCATATGTTTAAGAGTCCCATTGAACTGCTCGCATAGACCATTAGTCTGGGGATGGTAGGGGGAAGAGGTAATATGCTTAACGCCACACGTGGCCCATAGCTGTTCCGTGACTTTGGCCATAAATTGTGGGCCTTGATCGGACAAAATCTCATGGGGAAACCCTGTTCTGGTGAATATAGTCACCAAGGCGTCTGCTACCTTTGGAGCGGTTATACTGGACAAGGCTACTGCCTCAGGGTACCTAGTGGCATAATCTACCAGGGTAAGGATATACTGCTTCCCCGTTCTACTGGCTCTAGCTAGGGGCCCAATGATGTCCACAGCTACCCTCTGGAAGGGTTCTTCCATTACTGGGAGGGACTGTAACTTGGCCCTGCTGTTCTTCTTGAGAGGCCTGTTCCTTTGGCAGGCATCACAAGAATGGCAAAACTCCTTTACATCCTTATCCAACCCTGGCCAGAAAAATATCTCTTTCACTCTACTCCGGGTTTTCTTCTCCCCTAAGTGCCCTCCCAGGGGTATTTCATGTGCTACTTGTAGCACCTTGCCCCTATATAGCTGGGGAACCACTAATTGTTTCCTGGGTTCTCTGCCTACCTCATTATTTATAGGTACCTTGACCCTATATAACAACCCCTTATCCCAGATAACGCTGTATAGGTCATCCACTCCTTTGCCTTGTGCTGCCCTGTCCCTTAAACCAGCCAAAGTCTTGTCTTTCTGCAAAACTGCCCTGATCTCCTCTCCCTTGGCCCATCCTAAAGTTAATGTATTAGCAAGCAATGGACTTACCTCAGGTCTTGGGTATCCCCTCTGCTCCTGGTATGCCTCTCCAGGGTGGGTGCTCTTGGCTTGAGCTCTGGTAATGGGCTGTACATATTGGCTCGTCATGTGGCCCAAATCATTGCCCAGTAAAACATCCGCGGGGAGCCCATCCATGACTCCTACTTCCTTGCTTTGGTTCCCCATGCCCCAGTCCAAATTAACGCGAGCCATGGGGATGGTTAACTGTTCTCCTCCTGCTACCATCACCCACATTTCCTTTCGGATAGAATCTGTAGGGCGTACCCATTTGGGTAGGACTACTGTGACTGCTGATCCAGAGTCACGGTAGCCAGTAGCTTGGCGTCCTTGTAACCACACGGCTTGCCTATGTTGTTCTCCAGACAGCTTCTGCGGGTTCCTTACAGTATAGACCCCTGAATATTCTCCCTCTGCTTCTGGCTCCCAAAGAGCTGCGTTGGAGCTCGCCGGCCCCTCAGTCCACTCCCCCAAATAATGTACATGGCGGTGGGGAGGTCCTATAGAGTTTTTGGGTGCCTGAGGACAATCCTTAGCAAAGTGACCTCGTTGGTTGCAGTTGTAGCCTTCTGAGCTAATTGGTTTGGTCCCCCATTGTGTCCTGGGAGCAGGCTGGGACTTGGTACCCCTGTGGTCAGATGTTTTTACTGGCCGTGCCCAGGGCGCATTACGCATCTCAGGAGCTGATCGTGCTGGCACCACCTCTCTGGGGCCCCTACCCGTATTTAGGCTAGGTTTTGTTCCTTGGGACACTCTTTTGGCCCTGGTGCTGATAAACCGATCTGCCAGCGCAGCTGCTTGGTCTGCAGTGGTCGGTTTTTGATCTTGCAACCATTCACCTACTTCTGAGGAGCAAATGTTCAGGAATTGTTCCATCAGTACCACTTCCAATATCTGTTCGGCTGTGATGGCTCCTTGTGTAGACCACCACTGGGTACAAGCTCGCCTTAACCTGCACATAACCTCCACATGAGTGTCTGCTGGTCCTTTGGTGGTGCCCCTGAATCTATCCAAAAATGTCTCAGGCGTCACAGTATATCTGCTCAGCATCACAGTGCACAAATATTTATAATCCTGGGCTTGTTCTCGTGGAAGGGCTCCACATGCCGCACTGGCCCTTCCTGTTAACTTGTTCAGCAGCAATTTGGCCCATTCTCCATAGGGAATATCTTGGACCCCACATTGCTGCTCAAACTCCTGAAGGAATTCGTCCATATTGTCCATACCATCCTGGAACTTCTTAAAGTTCTGGTATGCCATCTTAACTCGTGCTGGCAATTCCTCTGTGCGGCAACCAAGCCTTTGCTGAGCTTGATCCCACTCCCCAGTGCGCTCCTGCCAGATTCTCTGGTAATGCTGGTCTAGTACGTCGGACACCTCTTGTGCGGTCATCTTACTGGGGTATAAGTGCCTGGCTGCTTTAAACCGTCTTGTTGCTTCTTTGGTGATATCCGTCTGTTCCATTCTTGGTCTTTCTGTAGAGTCTCTCACCAATGCCACCAATTGTCACAACCTACAATGATGATGGAGAATAGAGGATCCTAGTCCTCTTATCTCCTGTAGGTTTTAGACCTAAGATTTGGGTGACTCAGACCAATGGACCTTCTTTGCGGATGCAAGAGCATAAGTCCCAGCTTAAGGTAGTGTGCCTGGGAAAACCTTGGTAGGGAGTCAGAAACGATCTCCTCTGCCAGCATATGCCCTTGGGTCAATAATACACCTGCACACAAAGTCTTGATGAAAATTATGAACCATGTTTTATTTTAGAACAGCATATTTAACCACATCACACAAGAATGGGGGAAGTGGCTACCGTTAGCCAGCCCCAAATGACGTCTGGCCAATCATGAAGGGGAACTGTGTGTGAACCAATAGTCCCCTCCCAGGTCCGCCCACTAGGCGAGGCCAACTAATTCATTTGGGGTCTGACTCTCCAGGGCAAAGCATGTCTTTTACTCTCCTGTGCCCATGAGAAGCCTTCAGGCCATCCCATTGTTTCTGGGTGCCTGCCTGTCTGCTCTCCAGCTGTGAGCTTCCCATTGTTAGTTCTATGCTGGACACTTAGCTAATGGGATTAACAGGCCTTTGGGAACAAAGGAGGCGTGGCTGTATTCCATGGCTTCCCCTCTACAATATAATGACATACTAATATAATACCATACATTCATATTTACAAATACAACACACAATGTTTCACACACATAGAACCAACACATCCCACCAGCTCCCTCACATGACACCCATTACAATGAGCCTAAACATGGAAGGGATGGGGATATGCTAAGGGGTAAACTTATAATACTTTATCCCCTAGACCACAACATAACAATATAACCTTATAACAGTATAACAGGGTGTCTGGGAGCCCCAAACCCCCAGGTATCGTCTCTTGTGTCAACAGTCTGTGACAGACATCTGTCCAAGTCCCAGATGACTGCCAAGTGAGCCATGACAGTACTCAGTGGGTCATCAGCATTAAACAATCTCAGGGGTACCATTGCCAACCCACCTCCCACCAAACAGGGCCATCGCCCCTTCATTCCCAGCATTATAGGAAAAATACGCTCCTTGTGGCCCCAATGCCAAGGAAGTAAGGAGCCAACTGGTGGGGTCCACAATCCACCCTGATGTCCTCGGCTGAAGCATGGTGACTCCCCTCCTGGCTCTTTGCTTAACCTGATCTCATAGTTTGAGTCTTGATGTCCTGTTATAGGCACACTCAAGATATAACACAGACCTCCTCTGGCAAAGCCATAAAAAAGTTAGCTGGACACTGTCTATCCCTAGACCACAGTCAGTAACTATCGGCCCCGTTCTTCTGGTGTGGGGGGTAGACCATGGGCTAGCTCCAGAGCCAGGGCTTCTTGATCTGTATAATCCCCTAACTGCTTCAGGGGTAGTCCTTGAATGGGTGACTCATTCCCTCTCCTTGCTGACAGGCCATCAGTATTAGTTTGATCTCTTTGTGAGTACATGGTGCCAGGGTTCTCAACACAGTCCATAATATCCTCCCCATGGGCCCTTGAATAGTGATGTCGCGAACATAAAATTTTCGGTTCACGAACCGCGAACGCAAACCACAGCAAATGTTCGCGAACCGGCAAACCCGGCGAACCGGCATAGACTTCAATGGGCAGGCGAATTTTAAAACCCACAGGGACTCTTTCTGGCCACAATAGTGATGGGAAAGTTGTTTCAACGGGACTAACACCTGGACTGTGGCATGCCGGAGGGGGATCCATGGCAAAACTCCCACGGAAAATTACATAGTTGATGCAGAGTCTGGTTTTAAGCCATAAAGGGCATAAATTACCTAACATTCCTAAATTGTTTGGAATAACGTGCTTTAAAACATCAGGTATGATGTTGTATCGATCAGGTAGTGTAAGGGTTAGGCCCTCTTCACAGTGACAGACCAAACTCCCCGTTTAACGCACCGCAAACAGTCCATTTGCACAACGCAAACTCCCCATTTGCACAAGGTTGGATACCAAGCTAGCCATGTCCCTTTCCTTGTCCTCACTGATGTCATTGAAGGTATCTTCCTCCACCCAGCCACCAAGGGTCCCCGAAAGGTGACAACAAGCCCCCTGGGACGCCTGCTGTGTTTGGTCTTCCACCTCCTCAAAGCCACCTTCCTCCTCTGACTCCTCTTCTTCAGACTCCTCTCACTGCGTTGCCTCTCTCTGCATTATTATAAGGTGTGTTAAGTACTACTACTCTTATCAGTTTAATACCTGTTACAGCACATATCAGGGGGCGTGTATAAGGCCTGGATTTTTAGAACCGGGAGATGGGAAAAGATGCTTTGTTGGTCGTATCACTTCAATTTTGGGGCACGGCACGTGCAATCAAAGGTGCCACCAGATAGTAGTGGCGTGTTTGTAAGTACTACTCTTATCAGTTTAATACTTGTTACGTCACCTATCAGGGGGCGTTTATAAGGCCTGGATTTTTAGAACCGGGAGATGGAAAAAGATGCTTAGTTGGTCGTATCACTTCAATTTTGGGGCATGGTACGTGCAATCAAAGGTGCCACCAGATAGGAGTGGCGTGTTTGTAAGTACTACTCTTATCAGTTTAATACTTGTTACGTCACCTATCAGGGGGCGTGTATAATGCCTGGATTTTTAGAACCAGGAGATGGAAAATTATGCTTTGTTGGTCGTATCACTTCAATTTTGGGGCACGGGGCGTGCAATCAAAGGTGCAACCAGATAGGAGTGGCGTGTTTGTAAGCACTACTCTTATCAGTTTAATACTTGTTACGTCACCTATCAGGGGGCGTGTATAAGGCCTGGATTTTTAGAACCAGGAGATAGGAAAAGATGCTTTGTTGGTCGTATCACTTCAATTTTGGGGCACGTGCAATCAAAGGTGCCACCAGATAGGAGTGGCGTGTTTGTAAGTACTACTCTTATCAGTTTAATACTTGTTACGTCACCTATCAGGGGGCGTGTATAAGGCCTGGATTTTTAGAACCGGGAGATGGAAAAAGATGCTTTGTTGGTCGTATCACTTCAATTTTGGGGCACTTTGTGACATTAGCTTCTTACGCTCAAACATGTCCTTTACAGGCACCTGACTATGGGCAGATGAGCAGGAACTGCTCAAGGCGAGAGACGCAGTGGCGGATGGTTGAGAGGGGGCAAGGAGGACAGCAGTGGTTGATGTGGCTGATGATGCTGGACCAGGAGGAGGATGGCGGCTTTGAGTTTGTGTGCTGCTTGTACTCATGTGTTGGTCTGGAGTCACCCAAACATTAGGTCTCCACCTGTAGAGGATAAGGGAACCAGGCTACTCTAGACCTTATTCATCATTACAGGTTTTGACAGATTGGTACTATGCGTGCAAGCTACTGTGACAACAGATATGAGTGGCACTGTGCACTTGCAGAAGTTGGTAGAGTAGACGCTGTCTGACACACACGCTTGCAGACAACTAACTGCTATGCAATCTATTACAGTAGAATTTTTGTTTTGTTTTAAATGTACACTACTGTTACACCAGATATGAGTGGTGTGTTAAGTAGTACTACTCCTATCAGTTTAATCCCTGTTATGTGCCTTTTTTGGGGGTTTGGTTGTTGAAGCCACAGTGCAGCACCAGAGGCCAGAAAAATTAGGCATGTACACATGCCTGAAAAATTAGGTATTGTTGATCTTGCAGTGAGCAGAGAAGAAGGTAGGCCTGATTCAACGCCCCAGACCCGCATACCCACACTCAGAGATACCCACACTCAGAGAGAAGGCCACGGGCAGGAGATATAAAGGGGGGCCATCCCAAATAAGCACACAAGCGGGGACAAAAGTAGTGAAGGGGACATAGAGGCCCATGGACTGACGGTCGCCATCTTGGCAGGAAAAGGGCCCAGCAATTAAGCCAAACTGACCCAGCACAGGCAGCTACTTGTGTCAAACGCTGTACAATTACACCTTAAACATGCAGCAGCAGGGATTATAAACGGCCACACGGGGACAAGGAGGCTAACAGCCCCCACAGTCTCTGCACCACTCTTTTTAACAGATAACCCAAGGGGCTAACCAGGGACCTTGCCCACATAAAAAACAGAATTTTATTGGAGGAATTATTAGTGTCTTTACCCCCCAAGAGAGGACATAATATACGTTATCTTTAGACTACCTGATGGCCAAAACACTTTTTGCCCCAATGCTATCCAAGAAACACTTCAAAACTTCTGTCAGACCATATATTCATCCCAATCCCGCTGCAGTGGATCTGACATAGAGTCCTTCCTACTACAGCAAGAAGTCCACAAAATACCTGTACCTCAATTGGACAGCTTGAACCTAGACATATCCCAAGAGGAAGTTAAATCTACGACTGCCTCTCTAGTATATCCTCTTGGATGTCCACCCACCATCTGAAACTCAACATGTCTAAGACTGAACTCTTAATCTTCCCACCCTCTACTACAGCTTCAATTCCTCACATCTCTCGCTCTGTCAACAACGCCATCATCACTCCCACCTCCCAAGCCCGTTGTCTCGGGGTTCTACTGGACCCTGCCCTCTCTTTCATCCCACACATACAGTCTCTACCCAAATCCTGTCTTTTCCATCTAAAAAACATATCCAAAATACACCATTACCTTACACAAGACACTACTAAGATTCTAATACACTCTCTTATCATTTCTCGTCTTGACTATTGCAACTCGCTCCTTGTTGGCCTGCCCATCACTCGCCTCTCCCCACTTCAATCCATAATAAATGCCTCCGCCAGACTCATCTTCAGTACACATCGTTCAGTGTCGGCAGCTCCTCTTTGTCAATCACTTCACTGGCTTCCCTTAGCCTCCAGAATAAAGTTTAAAATCTTGACCCTAACTTATAAAGCCCTCAACAACAGCGCACCCCCATACATCTCTGCTCTCATCTCCTAATACTCCCCCACACGCCCTCTTCGTTCTGCTAACGACCTTCTTCTTTCTACCACTCTTGTCACCTCCTCTCACTCCCGCCTCCAGGACTTTTCTCGCGCTGCCCCTATTCTCTGGAACTCCTTGCCTCGCTTCACCAGATTATCCTCCTGCCTTAAATCCTTCAAAACATCAATAAAAACGCACCTCTTTAAAGAAGCCTATAACCTTCCTCCCTAACATGCTCAGCACTGCTCAGCACTACTCTCTTTCTACTGTACCACATACAAACTTTAACCTTTAGATTGTAAGTCTGCGAGTTTCAATCCTGCGCAGTGCTTTAGGGAAAGCGCTATGGACACTGGATTCCAAGCTCAAAGACAGGGCCATACACTCTTTGCAATGTATGAATCTTTAACTTGTCATTGCCTGTAACTTAACTTATGTATAGCGCTACGGAATATGTTTGCGCGTTACAAATAAACGATAATAATAATAAATAATAATACAATCCAAGATCTTAAATTTGGCAAGTCCCCAGGGCCAGACGGTTTTACTCATCTGTACTATAAGAAATTTGAGCCCTTGCTTACCCCTGCACCTAACATCTTTGTTTAACGCTATACTAAATTGAGAACCTATACCCCCTTAATTGAATCAGGCCGACCTCATAGTCTTTCCAAAAGAGTGTAGGGACCCTTTAGAGGTTAAAAATTGTCGCCCCATACCCCTGATAAATGTGGATGTCAAGATCCTAGCTAAAATTATGGCAAAACGAATATCTAACTTTTTACTGGACTAAATACACAAGGACCAAACGGGGTTCATTCCTTTCAGAGAGGCAGGAGATAATGTTAGGAGGGTTCTGAATGCCCAGTTCTTGGCTCAACACTATAACAACCCAGTTTGCCCTCTAGCCCTAGACATAGAGAAGGCTTTTGATATGGTGGAATAGCCACATATATGTACAAAATGCTAGATAAGTTTGGATTTGAGCGACGCTTTCTCAACCTGCTCAGAAGGTACTACAACTCACCAGTAGCTAACTTAAAGATACCAGAGGACCAAAATCCAAGTACAGAGAGGGACCAGGCAGGGATGCCCACTCTCCCCACTGCTCTTTGCTCTTGCCATTGAACCACTAGCGCAGGCAATCAGAACCAACCATGCCATCCAGGGGGTTCAAGTAGGACACCATCAGTTTAAGTGTTTACTTTTCGCAGACGATATGCTTTGCACCCTGACCAAGCCCCTTCTCTCTATACCAGCACTCATGTCCACTATAAAAGACTTCAGCTAAATCTCGGGCCTCCAATCCTTGCAAAAGGATATTTCTCTTTCAATGGAATCCTGCTTACTGGGGATACACATAAAAAAACTTATCTCAATCCTAGAACAAGCTATTCCAATTAATGGCTTTAGCATTCAAAATACACATAGCTACCCGGGCCCAGATGGATTTACAAATCTCTATTACCAAACTTTTATAGACTTGTTATTACCCCACTTAGCCACACTTTTCACTCAAATTTTAGAAGACTCTCCCATGCCACAAGAACTAAACCATGCAAATATGATATGTTTCCCGAAAGAACGACGAGACCAATTAGAACTTAAAAATTACTGCCCCATATCACTCCTAAACGGGGATATAAAAATGTTGGCCAAAGTAATGGCAAATAGGATTTCACGATTTCTCCCCTCCATAATCCATAAAGACCAAACAGGGTTTATCCCCCATAGACAAACGGGGGACAATATCAAACGGACACAAAATTTAATCTCATGGTCATCCCAACATCAAATACCCACATGCCTTTTGGCGTTAGATATAGAAAAGGCCTTTGATACGTTGGAATGGCCTTATTTAAAAGCAGTATTACAGAAATTTGGGTTTGCAGGAAAATTTATGAACTTGATAGATACATACTACTAATCCCCGTCAGCCAGATTAAAACTCCCGGGAGATCGCTTACAACACATAAAAGTGGAAAAAACTAATTTTTAGATTTATTTGGAATCATAAAGCCCAGAGGATCTCAAAAAATAATATGTATAGACCAAAAGGGAAAGGGGGCCTATCGTGCCCGAATCTCAAACTGTATTACAAGGCAGCGCAGCTGGCTTTCGTTCCTCTGGCGCATTCTCCCACACATCAGCCGCTCTGGGTATTTATGGAAAATGTAAGCATGTCACCTTATACATGGGATACAGTAATATGGATTCCAGGCCTGTATACTTTTTTGAGAAACTTGAAAAACCCGTTGATTAAGCACTCGGGTATCAGATCTTACCCCTATCGTACCCAATCCCCACTTTAAGATACATCTTCCGAAAAGCTCTCTCAGTTGGTGGAAGCCTCAGAACCTACTAAGGGTTGGTCCATGGTGGCATGACGACAAAATAATGACCTTTGAGCGGGTGAGAGATAGATACAATTTACCCCTGGCTGAACACTTTAATTTTTGCAGGATACATCATTTTATATATACGATAAGTGGTAGGGGAACCCCCCAAAGAAACACCTGGCTACTCAAAAAATGTAGGGATTCCCCCTTTCAGCCTGGTATTATTAGCCTCATTTATGAACTATTTAATGAAAACTCATGGGCAAACAAACCAGACTATACCAAAGCCTGGGAGAGGGATTTGGGCACCGAGTTGGCAGACAGCACATGGGATAAAAGTTGGCAAGGCTTAAGTAGGGGATCTTTAAATTATAGTCTGCTTGAGACTTCAATAAAGGTCCTACACAGGACATATATTACTCCTTTTAAGCTAAATAAATGGGATCCAAAACGGAGCATCTCATGTTTTAGGAACAGTGGTAATGAGGCTACATTTATTCATGTCTGGTGGGAGTGTCCGGCAGTCATAAGACTATGGGAAGAAACATGCTTACTAGCTTCTAAAATGTTTAAGATTCAGATTTCTGCTAATATAGAAAACTGCATGCTGGGTGTTCCGCATGTCTGTCTCTCGCCCGCTGAAAATAGGCTATTAAAGTTCATCATGTTGGCCACAAAGAACCATACAGCCAGAGAATGGAAATCGGATACCCTACACTTTCAGGTGGTTAAAAATAAATGGATGGAGGTGTGTGTGGATCCTTAGAGGGGCGGAGGACGGAGGTAAGTGCTATATTTAACATCATATTTATGTAAAAAAGGAGGATGTTTGTGGACCTTTCCCTTTCCCAACATGTTAAATGTTAAAACTAGTTATTTTTTTTCCCAATTATAGCCGGATTCAAGACTTAAAGGGAATCAACTTAAAACAAACTGAATTAAAGCTATATTAATAACTGAAAAGTAAAAAATATATATATTTTTAGGCTACAGGTACAACCAAATCCAGATAACATACTAGCCCTGGATATGGTATAAGCTCCAAGATTACGGAATGGAAAGGGGTAAACTGAGTATTAATAGAGATAAGGTAACTCAGTGATGTATTAACATGTATGGATATATATGTAACATGGAAATGGTTGTTTGAAAATGATATATTACCTGACCTAATAAAATATTTTTTTAAAGAAAAAATACACATAGATAGTAGTTGGAAAACCCCAAATTAAAACTTTCAGGAATTAATAAAAAAAATCTACTATTTACTGCTCAACGAGAGATTAAACCATGTAGTCTTCGATAGAATCACCCAGTTCCAGACAATTGGGATCCCTGGATAACATCCCCATTTAGTGCCCCCTAATATAATAAAACATTTGTTAATGGTTGAAGCGACTCGGGGGGAAGGACCGAAGTGGGGGAGCCCTGGAGGAGACCCTTCAGAAGCAACCGGCGGCAAAATCATCCGAGGAAAGGAGAGGTCGCCTACTGAAGCCTGCCCTAGGGTAACCCAAGGGAGATTGAGCAGGTTAGATATTGTAAATAATAAGCTACTGCTGGAGTGATGATAGATAATAGGACTTTGGTGTTAACTGCTGATATACTCTTTACTATTGTCTGTTTTACCATGTCTTAGGTTTCTCTTAAAAATTGCAATCACAGTAAAAAAAAAGAAAATGTATTAACCAAAAAAGTAAAAATTAAAAGGCCTAGCCAGCTAATTTTAACAAAATGTCTTCACTGTAAATATGTATTTTTGCACAACTGTTCAATATGCCTTCTTTTTCATTACATGCCGTATGCCTTCTGACATAAAAATGTAAATTAAAAAATTAGGTATTGTTGCAGCCGCTGCTGTTGCAGCGGCCAGACAAATTGACCTTTGTTCCCCAGGCAGAAAGTGCCATAAAACATTGCGTCTTCTTGAACCCTAGTTGGTGGCGGATAAGTCACTCAAGCCATCCGGCATTCACAGATAACATACAGCAGCGTGTGGACCAGTTTTAGCCGAAGGCAGCTCATCTCATCAGGCCTTTTTCAGTCGAATGTATCGCCCAGTGTCAGTCTCTTCGGGATCCATCCCTCATTCATCTTTATAAAGGTGAGGCAATCTAGACTTTTTTGCCCTAGGTGACTTCTCTTCTCGGTGACAAAACCTCCTGCTGCACTGAAGGTCCTTTCTGACAGGACACTTGAAGCGGGGCAGGCCAGAAGTTCAATTGCAAATTGGGATAGCTCAGGCCACAGGTCTAGCCTATAACCTATATAACCAATAGTCAAGGGGTTCATCGTTCCTCAGAGTGTCGATATCTGCAGTTAAGGCGAGGTAGTCTGCTACCTGTCGGTCAAGTCGTTCTCTGAGGGTGGATCCCGAAGGGCTGTTGCGATGCGTAGGACTGAAAAAGGTCTGCATGTCCTCCATCAACAACACGTCTTTTAAACGTCCTGTCCTTGCCGGCGTGGTCGTGGGAGGAGGATTACTTTCACCTCTTCCCCTGTTATATTGCCCTTGTGCTGTGACATCACCCTTATATGCTGTGTAAAGCATACTTGTTAATTTGTTTTGGACCTGCCGCATCCTTTCTGACTTGCGGTAATTTGGTAACAAATCAGGCACTTTCTGCTTATACCGGGGGTCTAGTAGCGTGCACACCCAGTACAGGTCATTCTCCTTCAGCCTTTTTATACGAGGGTCCTGCGACAGGCACGACAGCATGAAAGACCCCATTTGCACAAGGTTGGATGCCGAGCTACCCATGTCCTGTTCCTCGTCCTCAGTGATCTCGCTGAAGATATGTTCTTCCCCCCAGCCACTTACAACACCACAGGAACCAGATAGGTGACAACGAGCACCCTGAGATGCCTGTTGTGATTGGTCTTCCTCCTCCCCCTCAAAGCCACATTCCTCCTCTGACTCCTCTTCCTCACAATCCTCTTCCAGCGTTGCCGCAGGTCCAGCAAGCGATGCTGATAAGGCTGTTTCTGGTGGTGATGGTGACCACAACTCTTCCTCTTCCTTGTCACGCTCATCTACGGCCTGATCCAGCACTCTTCGCAGGGCACGCTCCAGGAAGAAAACAAATGGTATGATGTCGCTGATGGTGCCTTCGGTGCGGCTGACAAGGTTTGTCACCTCCTCTAAAGGATGCATGAGCCTACAGGCATTGCGCATGAGCGTCCAGTAACGTGGCCAAAAAATCCCCAGCTCCGCAGAGGCTGTCCTAGCACCCCGGTCATACAAATACTCGTTAATGGCTTTTTCTTGTTGGAGCAGGCGGTCGAACATTAGGAGTGTTGAATTCCAACGTGTGGGGCTGTCACAAATCAAGCGCCTCACTGGCATGTTGTTTCGCCGCTGGATATCTGAAAAGTGTGCCATGGCCGTGTAGGAACGCCTGAAATGGCCACACACCTTTCTGGCCTGCTTCAGGACATCCTGTAAGCCTGGATACTTATGGACAAAGCGTTGTACGATCAGATTACACACATGTGCCATGCACGGCACATGCGTCAACTTGCCCAAATTCAATGCCGCCAACAAATTTCTTCCGTTGTCACAAACCACTTTGCCAATCTCCAGTTGGTGCGGAGTCAGCCATTGATCCACCTGTGCATTCAGGGTGGACAGGAGTGCTGGCCCGTTGTGACTCTCTGCTTTCAGGCAAGTCAACCCCAAGACGGCATGACACTGCCGTATCCGGGATGTGGAATAGTATCTGGGGAGCTGGGGGGGTGCCTTTGATGTGGAGCAAGATGCAGCAGCAGAAGAGGACTCATCTGAGGAGGTTATGGAAGAGGATGGAGTAGGTGGAGTAGAGGAGCTGGCAGCATGCCTGTCTGCAAGTCGTGGCTGTGTCACCAACTCCTCTGCAGAGCCACGCATTCCATGCTTGGCAGGCGTCAGCAGGTTTACCCAATGCGCAGTGTAGGTGATATACCTGCCCTGACCATGCTTTGCAGACCAGGTATCAGTGGTCAGATGGACCCTTGCCCCAACACTGTGTGCCAGAGATGCCATTACTTCCTTTTGCACAATCGAGTACAGGTTGGGGATTGCCTTTTGGGCAAAGCAATTTCAGCCGGGTGCCTTCCACTGCGGTATCCCAATCGCTAAAAATTTTTTGAACGCCTCAGACTCCACCAGCTTGTATGGTAAAAGCTGGCGGGCTAAGAGTTCAGACAAGCCAGTTGTCAGACGCCGGGCAAGGGGGTGACTTTGTGGCATTGGCTTCTTACGCTCAAACATGCCCTTGACAGACACCTGACGGTGGGGAGATGAGCAGGAACAGCAAGAGGTGAGAGACGGAGTGGCGGATGGTTGAGAGGGGGCAAGGAGGACGTGGATGAAGATGCTGGACCAGAAGGAGGATGGCGGCTTTGAGTTTGTGTGCTGCTTGTACTCATGTGTTGATCCCATTGGCGTTTGTGATGTGACATCATGTGCCTTCGCAAAGCAGTTGTACCTAGGTGGGTGTTGGACTTCCCACGACTCAGTTTCTTTTGGCACAGGTTGCAAATGGCATCGCTGTTGTCAGAGGCAGACACACAAAAAAAATGCCACACTGCTGAGCTCTGCGGTGACGGCATTCTGGTGGTGGCAACAGCATGCGTTGATTGGCTTGCTGTCTGGCTGACCCCAGGTGCTGATGCATGCTGTCTGACTGTGCCACTAGCTCGTTGCGATGACCTCCCTCTGCTTCCAACTCGTCTCCTCCTCCTCTCTGTCTCCCCATCTGAACTTTCCCCCTGTTCTTCTTCTCTTCTAGTGGGCACCCACGTGACATCCACGGACGCATCGTCATCATCATCACCCGCCTCACTTGTATCTGACAACTGAACAAAGGAAGCAGCAGCGGGTACATCATCATCATCACATCGTACGTACATGTGTGTACTGCTGCCTGACTGAGACATATCTTTGTTATCTACATCCTCTGGCAATAATGGTTGCGCATCACTCATTTCTTCAAACTGATGTGTAAATAACTCTTCTGACTGATCAATTGAATCGACTGTGGTACTAGTGTTGGTGGTGGTGGCAGGCGGGCGAGTGGTAACTTGAGAGGTGCCCGAAGCTAAGCTGGAGGAGGATGGTTCTTCAATGTTTCAAGCGGAAGCTGTAGAAGATTGGGTGTCCTGTAAACTAAATAAAACTCATTTTAGGAGGTTGAGAGAAAAAGAAACCGGATGGGGGGATACCGTGCAGAGCACACCATCTACAGCCCACTGGGAGACAAACTCATCCATTCCCCCAGTGGACAAAGCCAGGTGGTACTCTGCCCGGATACGGGAGCGCACCAGCACCCGGAACATGGCCTCAGGTGACAAGGGAACCCCCCCTATCAAACACTGCTTCCTGGACTTATATATAGCCAATTTGGCTAATGCTCCTGGCAGGTTGACGAGGAGGTCCCTGGCCTTATTGCCCCGGGACACTGGGCGCCCAAAAATAAAAATATGAGGGGAGAAATGCAGCCAGAACTGCAGGAGGAGGCCCCTCAAGAGTGACAAGAGGGGCTGCAGTCTGGCGCAACTAAAATAAATATGATACACGGACTCTCCCTTGCCACAGAATGGACAAGTGGAGGGAGAGTCCGTGAATTTAGCTAAGTACTCTCCCGTGCTCAGTGCACCATGGAGCACTCTCCAACTCAAGTCCCCGGTGGGTCGTGGAACTAAATCAGAATAAAGTTTCCTCCACCGGGGCCTCTTGCCCTCGTCAGCTGGTAGGACCCGCCTCCAGATGGTATCGGGACAGGTCACGAGGGCAAGGAAGTGCACTGTATGGAGCACGAGAGAATATAAGCTCTTCCTCGGCATGCTGCGAAAGCATGCCGAGGGTATGTCCCTCAACTTCGAGAGGTTGGGGACAGGAGGAGCCTGAGGGGAAACACGGCAAAGCCCCGCGAAGGAAGGTGCGCGAGTCGGGGGAGATAGCATCCCTAATCTCCTGGAGCAAGCGCCCTGAGACTTTGGGCGTCACATATCCCAAATGGAGCGCAAGCTCCTGGGGTGACACCCAATCAGAACGCCCGTATTCCAGGAGATCCCCGACTCGGGTCATCCGTGCATGACTAAGGCGGCGGATGATACTGGGGGACTGTAACATTGGAGCCCCCACTGCTGGATTAAATAGCAGGGGCTCCGTGAATATTTCATCCCCCAAAGGCACGCCCTGCCTGGTCACGGAGACCATGCTCCAGGCCTTGAGGGTTTCCTGGTAGTATGTCGGCAACACCGAGAGGTCTCTCCCAAACCCCTCGGGCCTGATCAGAAATAATTGCCGGTCATACCCCAGGTTGCGCAACTGGCGATAAAAGCTGGATGCCAGTGCGCAGCACTGCGGAGAGGGATCTGCATATAGGTATCTCTGCAGGTACTGAAGGCGGAAGGTGGACAACTGGGAGCACACACAAACTACTCCCTGTCCACCCTCCACCAAAGGCAGACTTGCCACCCCTGCAGAGACCCAATGCCTTCCCATCCAGAGGAAATCTAACAAATTCCTCTGGATATTTGTGACAAACACAGGGGTCGGACTCAGACAAATCAGGCGGTGCCAGATCTGAGAAGCCACCAGCTGATTCATCACTAGAGTCCGTCCCCTAAGGGAAAGCATTTTTGCTAGACCCCTCCATCGTCCCAGACGAGAGAGGACACTGCCCTCTAACTCCCTCCAGTTGTCTGGGACGGAAGCGTCCGCAGCGGACAGGTAGACCCCCAGATATTTAATTACATCTGCCTCCCACGTGATGTCACGAAACGTGGGAGGCAAAGAGTCTACCTGTAAATTACCCTCTAAAAGGCCTGTGCATTTGGACCAGTTGATCTGAGCGGAGGAGGCAGATGAATATACCTCCTGGCACTGTTTTGCCAGCTCAAGATCAACTGGATCCTGGGCCACGAGGAGCACATCGTCAGCATAAGCTGAAAGGACAATCCGCATGTCTGGATCTTTTAGCACCAGCCCTGTGAGCCTTTTCCTCAGTAGGCAGAGGAAAGGCTCGATGGCCAGTGCATATAACTGTCCAGACGAGGGACATCCTTGACGCACCCCTCGTCCAAATACCAAAGGTGCTGTTAGGGACCAATTGATTTTAAGTAAACACTCTGCAGAGGCGTACAGCGTTCTTATAAAGCCCACAAACTGTGGGCCAAAGCCGTACACTTGCAGAGTGGCTATGAGGTAACCATGGTCCACCCTGTCAAACGCCTTCTCTTGATCTAAAGAGAGAAAGGCGAGTGACAGACCAGTCCTGCGAGAATAATGCAATAGATCCCGGACCAGAAAGATACTATCAAAGATAGTCCGGCCCGGGATCGCATAGGACTGGTCAGGGTGAACCAATTCAGCAAGCACAGACCCAAGTCTAAGCGAGATGGCTTTAGCTACAATCTTGTAGTCCGTGCTGAGCAGAGAGACCGGTCACCAGTTCTTAATAAGCCGGAGATCCCCCTTTTTGGGCAGCAGGGCAAGTACTGCCCTGCGACAAGACAGGGGCATCTCCCCGGTCTCAAGGGGTTTCCCAAGGACCAGATGGAAATCAGGTCCCAGAGTCTCCCAGAAAAATTGGAAAAACTCTACAGTCAGTCCGTCCAGTCCTGGAGACTTCTCACAGGACATGGCACGGAGGGCTTCATAGAGCTCTTGAAAAGATAGTGGTATATCAAGCCCCTCTCTTACACCCTCACTGACTGTGGGCAGCCCCTCCCATAGCACCCTGCAGGCGTCTGGAGAAATGGGATCCGGAGAGTAAAGATCTTTATAAAAGTTCCGGGCTCTATCCCGGATACTCTCCGGATCTGTAAGGGGGGCACCATCTTCATCTAGAAGACAGGTGATGTGCCTACTGTTACCTCCCTTTTTCTCCAGTGAGTAGAAGAGGCGCGAGCCGCGGTCTAGATCTTTGAGAAAACCTAAGCGGCTGCGCACGCATGCCCCCTTGGCCTGGTGTCGTTCCAGGTCACAGAGGACACCCTTCCTCTCTACATACTCGCTCTGCAGGGATTGGTCCCTACAAGTGAACAGCCTCTGCTCCAGATGGAGTACCTCCCCCCGGAGTGACTCCAACTCAGCTTCGCGCTGCCCACTCGCACCCTTGGTATATTCCTGACACAGAAGTCGCAAATGAACCTTGCCCACGTCCCACCACAGTTTTAACGTGGCAATGTCCCCCTTGCAACCCCTCCAGTCCGTCCAAAACTCCTGGATCAATGTCACGAGCCCCTGGTCCTTTAACAAAGCATTGTTGAAGTGCCAATAGGCGGCTCGTGGCGCTGTTGGCGTTAGCGCCACCGTCACAGACACACAGTTGTGGTCTGTGAACGGAGCCAGCCTAATGGCACAAGAACCGACTCGTGACATATAGTGACTAGATATATATAGTCTGTCGATCCGGGAGTGGGACACCAGACCGGCTCTCACCCTGACGTAGGTGATACTGTCTGATGCCCCTGGGTTCTGCTCTCGCCAGATGTCCTCCAGGGAGAAGCGGGCGATGATCTCCCGCAGGGCTGACGCAGAAGGCGGGTACGGCTCTGGACTATTCCGGTCCAGAGCGTCGAGGGTGCAGTTGAAATCACCCCTGAGTACCAAACACTCATCTGCGTCAACCGTCTCCAAAAACTGGGACAGTCTGGCGAGGAACCTCACTCTCTCGGGCCCTCCAGCAGGGGCATATATATTAACTAGGTTAATGATGCTACCCTGCTCTCGGACCCGGAGGTGGATTAGACGGCCTGGGATAACAGCTTTCACAAGCAGCAGCTCTGGCTGAAAAGACTCTGAGAACAGGGTCACCACTCCACATGACGCCGATGTGAAGTGGCTGAAGAAGACCCTGCCTCTCCACTCCAGTTGCCACGAGGCCTCAGCCTCTAGAGTGGTGTGAGTTTCCTGCAGGAAGCTCACAGAGTACCCTCCCTGATATAAATAGGAGAGTACCTGGAACCTGCGGAAACTGTCTTGACAGCCATTGGTATTTAGCGTGCTGATGTGCAAAGCCATTACTTCGTGTCAGGAATTGTGCGTTCCTCAGACCCTTGAGACTGCTGATAGGACACGCACATTTTATAGAATTTCCGGACGCTGAGATGCTCCGCAGTCCCAGAATTCTTGGCCCTAGTGCTGACCACTAGATATTGCTGGAGAGAGTGGAGAATAAACAATATATTCTTCCACCTCTCCAAGGCCAGCCGCACCTTCCTTTTCTTTTGTCCATGAAGGGTGCTCTCAAGGAATAGATCTATTTCCTTGACAGGGATAACCCACCCAGAATCTGATGTTCCTTCTAGTGGGTCACCCCTGGGCTTCTCTTGGCTGAGGGCTTTTACTCCATCCTCCCCGGCTGGAACCAGTTTCCTCAGCTTTATTCTCAGGGACCCCCTCTTAGATGATACAGAAGGAGTCCCTTTAGCACCCTTCAAGGTAAATAATGGACCCTTGGATTGCTGCTGCACCCCTGTAGCTTCAGGAGTGCATTCATGGGTAGCTGGCTGGACAGCAGTGGCTGGCATGGCTTCCCTAATGAAAGCCTTGGAGGCTTTATATGCCTCCTCTGCCAGTTCCACCGCTGCTTGCTCAGCTTGGATGGCGCCGATGTTAGGGTCAGTGGACGGCTGAGGAGGGTAGACAGGCTCTCCCATGATGTTAACAGGAAAACCTGTTTTATCACCCTCCCCCCATTTCCACTTCCCCTTGTGCCACATCCCCCCTGACAGACAAATCCATGGGGTCCTGAATGGGGGTCATGCCTATATTCCCCCCCTCCAGTAGTGACTCGGCCTGGGGCTCTAACAAAGCCCGAGGTACGTCACTAGAGAGTGACACTGGAGGAGGAGACTGACTGGTGCCCTTGAAGCTCAGCACCTCAGGGACACTGACTACCCATTCAGCAGGGGCTTTGTTGGGTCCCCCCTCAAAGGCCAGAGGCAGAACCTGATCTTTCTTGTCTACCCCTGCCTCACTTGGGAGACCCTCTTGCCCCTGCTTTCCCTCCAGACCCTTTTCCACATTAACCCCTATAGGGTCTGGAGAGAGAGATGTGTGGTCTGGCACCGGCTGGCTGAGCTTAATAACCGGGCCAGACAATGTCACCGGATCCGGAGGAGATGTTTTGTTCCTCTTCTTGCTTTTAGAGGGAGGTGCTCCACTATAGAGCACTTCCCACTTATCAGCAACCTCCCTGTTGGTTTTATGCTTCCTCTTCCTGGGGACGTCACTCCTGGAAGAGGAGCTGCCACTAGCTGCCTCCCCTGCAGAGGGCTTATTATCCCTCTGCTTACACTGTGCCCCCACACTAACTGATGTAATTATGGTGGGGGCAGATTGGGACTTGGGAGATGCAGCTGTGACACTGGGAGGACCGGTGACATTCTTCCCCTTTTTCCCCGTGTCTGCAGTCTTGCTGGAGACCACAGACACAGATGGCTTTTTTGGGGAAGAAGGGGGTTTGGAGGCCGTGGTGGTGGCTTGAGGAACGGCCTCCTTGCCTGAGCTCTGTGGGGGGGCTATGACCCTTGAGGTCCCCGCTGTTATGGGCTCAGCGGGGATGGGTGCCGTACTGACGGAGGTGCCATTTGCTGGGGCTGGGGCATGATGCTTTACATTAGGACAATTCCTACGTGTATGCCCCAACCCTTTGCAATGATAGCACTGCACCTCCGTAGTGCTGTAAAAAATCCTGTACAGCACCCCCTCAAATGGAACCCCAAAAGACCCCTCTATGTTTTCTGCGCCCTGAGGCAGGCACATTTGTACCTGCCTCTTGAAAGAGAGCACATGACGAAGTGCTCTCTCTCTGCACCCCAGGGGAATTTTAATAAATGGTGTTTTTACTTCCCCTAGGGTTAGCAGGTGGGGGCGCAGGAGGGAGTCTGGTAGGAAGGGGGGCACATTAGAGAGTGTTACTTTTGTGCCCAACCCTTCCAGGGGTTCTATTGGGACATATAATCCCCCCACTGTGATGCCTCTCTGTATAAGTATGTGAGAAGCAGCCAGCGTACGGGTAAAGAAAACTGCTTTCCCGTACATTTTGCTGGCTGCTACTATAACAGAGGGGCTGATGACATTAGCTGCAGCACGCAGATAGATATCAATGCTGTAGACCCCAGACATCTGACATTTAACCCCATGCTTCCTGGTGATCTGCCCCTCAGCCCCAGCGGTGGTATTACTGGGGCCAGCAGAAACCACCTGTGACCAGGTATTAGCCACAGGGGTAGGTCTGCTGGCAGAACCACCAGGAGCTGGGGCTGCCTTATCTGCCTGGGGCCTATGCTGTGCAGTGCTGCAGCTAGGATTTTCAGGGGCCATTATTCCCCCTTTTGACCCCTGAGGCTTCTTAGTGGTCTTATCCCTCATGTTTAGACCCTTTTTTTTTAGTTTATTTGTTTTATTTATTTTTATTTTTTGTTTTATGATTTTTTACTGTTTTCTTTTTTTTTAAATATAAAAGTGGGAAAAAGAAACAAAAGGACAAAACTAAGGGAGACAAAACTAAGGGAGAGAGAGAGGTGATGCTTGGCAGTGGAAGGGTTAATGGTCTGTTGCAAGGTGACTAATTGCAATAACACAGAGAACACAGAGGCTTTTTAACCCCTCTGTGTCTCTGTGTCAGATGTTAAAAAAAAGCCTTAACAACAAAAAATCTAATTGTTTCCCCCCCCCCACTGCCTACAAAGATGTTACTTGTCTTCTCTCCCCCAAAACATAAAACCCAACACCAAACAAACAAAACTTTAACAAAACCTGAAAAACTTTTAAAAAAAAGTCAAAGTAAAAAAGCTCCAGGAGTGCAGGTGAAGTGCTAAGGGAGGGGTGTGGCAAAGTATATAGGAGACTGCTCACTCTCCTGGGATAGATAGCTGAGCCTGACTCCCAGAAAACTAAAACTTAAATTAAACTAAGAAAAATACCACAAAAACTCCCAAAAATGAACAACACCGTGCACAAAGTGCTTATAAACAGAAAGGTGTTAAAATAAAACTTGTATTTGAGGGACTAAGACCCTAAAAAGCCTTTTGTTTAGAGCTCAAGCATGCACACAACCTCTTGGCACAGTACTTGTAAGCCTGACACACACACTGGCTAGCGGTCAGGCAAATGAACTTAGATTGGCGGTCAGGCAAATGAACTTAGATTTAAAAAAATAAAATTATTGGTTTTTTACATGTAGACTGCTGGTACCCCAACTAGATTGGATTGGTTGAACTTGGCACAGTGTATTTTAAAATTATGAGAAGACATTTTCTGTAAACTAAATAAAAATCATATTAGGAGGTTGAAAGAAAAAGAAACCGGATGGGGGGATACCGAGCAGAGCACACCATCTACAGCCCACTGGGAGACAAACTCATCCATTCCCCCAGTAGACAAAGCCAGGTGGTACTCTGCCCGGATACGGGAGCGCACCAGCACCCGGAACATGGCCTCAGGTGACAAGGGAACCCCCCCTATCAAACACTGCTTCCTGGACTTATATATAGCCAACTTGGCTAATGCCAGGAGCAGGTTGACGAGGAGGTCCCTGGCCTTATTGCCCCGGGACACTGGGCGCCCAAAAATAAAAATGTGAGGGGAGAAATGCAGCCAGAACTGCAGGAGGAGGCCCCTCAAGAGTGACAAGAGGGGCTGCAGTCTGGCGCAACTAAAATAAACATGATACACGGACTCTCCCTTGCCACAGAATGGACAAGTGGAGGGAGAGTCCGTGAATTTAGCTAAGTACTCTCCCGTGCTCAGTGCACCATGGAGCACTCTCCAACTCAAGTCCCCGGTGGGTCGTGGAACTAAATCAGAATAAAGTTCCCTCCACCGGGGCCTCTTGCCCTCGTCAGCTGGTAGGACCCACCTCCAGATGGTATCGGGACGGGTCACGAGGGCAAGGAAGTGCACTGTATGGAGCACGAGAGAATATAAGCTCTTCCTCGGCATGCCGCGAAAGCATGCCGAGGGTATGTCCCTCAACCTCGAGAGGTTGGGGACAGGAGGAGCCTGAGGGGAAACACGGGGCTTGTGTCCAATGCAAACAGCCGGAGAAGGGGTGTTGAAAGGTGCATGTGGCACTCCGACCTGCAAAGCCCCGCGAAGGAAGGTGCGCGAGTCGGGGGAGATGGCATCTCTAATCTCCTGGAGCAAGCGCCCTGAGACTTTGGGCGTCACATATCCCAAACGGAGCGCAAGCTCCTGGGGTGACACCCAATCAGAACGCCCGTATTCCAGGAGATCCCCGACTCGGGTCATCCGTGCATGACTAAGGCGGCGGATGATACTGGGGGACTGTAACATTGGAGCCCCCACTGCTGCATTAAATAGCAGGGGCTCTGTGAATATTTCATCCCCCAAAGGCACGCCCTGCCTGGTCACGGAGACCATGCTCCAGGCCTTGAGGGTTTCCTGGTAGTATGCCGGCAACACAGAGAGGTCTCTCCCAAACCCCTCGGGCCTGATCAGAAATAATTGCCGGTCATACCCCAGGTTGCGCAACTGGCGATAAAAGCTGGATGCCAGTGCGCACCACTGCGGAGAGGGATCTGCATATAGGTATCTCTGCAGGTACTGAAGGCGGAAGGTGGACAACTGGGAGCACACACAAACTACTCCCTGTCCACCCTCCACCAAAGGCAGACTTGCCACCCCTGCAGAGACCCAATGCCTTCCCATCCAGAGGAAATCTAACAAATTCCTCTGGATATTGGTGACAAACTCGGGGGTCGGACTCAGACAAATCAGCCGGTGCCAGATCTGAGAAGCCACCAGCTGATTCACCACTAGAGTCCGCCCCCTAAGGGAAAGCATTTTTGCTAGACCCCTCCATCGTCCCAGACGAGAGAGGACACTGCCCTCTAACTCCCTCCAGTTGTCTGGGACGGAAGCGTCCGCAGCGGACAGGTAGACCCCCAGATATTTAATGACATCTGCCTCCCACGTGATGTCACGAAACGTGGGAGGCAAAGAGTCCACCTGTAAATTACCCTCTAAAAGGCCTGTGCATTTGGACCAGTTGATCTGAGCGGAGGAGGCAGCTGAATATACCTCCTGGCACTGTTTTGCCAGCTCAAGATCAACTGGATCCTGGGCCACGAGGAGCACATCGTCAGCATAAGCTGAAAGGACAATCCGCATGTCTGGATCTTTTAGCACCAGCCCTGTGAGCCTTTTCCTCAGTAGGCAGAGGAAAGGCTCAATGGCCAGTGCATATAACTGTCCAGACAAGGGACATCCTTGACGCACCCCTCGTCCAAATACCAAAGGTGCTGTTAGGGACCAATTGATTTTAAGTAAACACTCTGCAGAGGCGTACAGCGTTCTTATAAAGCCCACATACTGTGGGCCAAAGCCGTACGCTTGCAGAGTGGCTATGAGGTAACCATGGTCCACCCTGTCAAACGCCTTCTCTTGATCTAAAGAGAGAAAGGCGAGTGACAGACCAGTCCTGCGAGAATAATGCAATAGATCCCGGACCAGAAAGATACTATCAAAGATAGTCCGGCCCGGGATCGCATAGGACTGGTCAGGGTGAACCAATTCTGCCAGCACAGACCCAAGTCTAAGCGAGATGGCTTTAGCTACAATCTTGTAGTCCGTGCTGAGCAGAGAGACCGGTCGCCAGTTCTTAATAAGCCGGAGATCCCCCTTTTTGGGCAGCAGGGCAAGTACTGCCCTGCGACAAGACAGGGGCATCTCCCCGGTCTCCAGGGCTTCCCCAAGGACCAGATGGAAATCAGGTCCAAGAGTCTCCCAGAAAAATTGGAAAAACTCTACAGTCAGTCCGTCCAGTCCTGGAGACTTTTCACAGGACATGGCACGGAGGGCTTCAGAGAGCTCTTGAAAAGATAGTGGTATATCAAGCCGCTCTCTTACACCCTCACTGACTGTGGGGAGCCCCTCCCATAGCACCCTGCAGGCGTCTGGAGAAATGGGATCCGGAGAGTAAAGATCTTTATAAAAGTTCCGGGCTCTATCCCGGATACTCTCCGGATCTGTAAGGGGGGCACCGTCTTCATCTAGAAGACAGGTGATGTGCCTACTGTTACCCCCCTTTTTCTCCAGTGAGTAGAAGAGGCGCGAGCCGCGGTCTAGATCTTTGAGAAAACCTAAGCGGCTGCGCACGTATGCCCCCTTGGCCTGGTGTCGTTCCAGGTCACAGAGGACACCCTTCCTCTCTACATACTCACTCTGCAGGGATTGGTCCCTACAAGTGAACAGCCTCTGCTCCATATGGAGTACCTCCCCCCGGAGTGACTCCAACTCAGCTTCGCGCTGCCCACTCGCACCCTTGGTATATTCCTGACACAGAAGTCGCAAATGAACCTTGCCCACGTCCCACCACAGTTTTAACGTGGCAAAGTCCCCCTTGCAACCCCTCCAGTCCGTCCAAAACTCCCGGATCAATGTCACGAGCCCCTGGTCCTTCAACAAAGCATTGTTGAAGTGCCAATAGGCGGCTCGTGGCGCTGTTGGCGTTAGCGCCACTGTCACAGACACACAGTTGTGGTCTGTGAACGGAGCCAGCCTAATGGCACAAGAACCGACTCGTGACATATAGTGACTAGATATATATAGTCTGTCGATCCGGGAGTGGGACACCAGACCGGCTCTCACCCTGACGTAGGTGAAACCGTCTGATGCCCCTGGGTTCTGCTCTCGCCAGATGTCCTCCAGGGAGAAGCGGGCGATGATCGCCCGCAGGGCTGACGCAGAAGGCGGGTACGGCTCTGGACTATTCCGGTCCAGAGCGTCGAGGGTGCAGTTGAAATCACCCCCGAGTACCAAACACTCATCTGCGTCAACCGTCTCCAAAAACTGGGACAGTCTGGCGAGGAACCTCACTCTCTCGAGCCCTCCAGCAGGGGCATATATATTAACTAGGTTAATGATGCTACCCTGCTCTCGGACCCGGAGGTGGATTAGACGGCCTGGGATAACAGCTTTCACAAGCAGCAGCTCTGGCTGAAAAGACTCTGAGAACAGGGTCACCACTCCACATGACGCCGATGTGAAGTGGCTGAAGAAGACCCTGCCTCTCCACTCCAGTTGCCACGAGGCCTCAGCCTCTGGAGTGGTGTGAGTTTCCTGCAGGAAGCTCACAGAGTACCCTCCCTGATATAAATAGGAGAGTACCTGGAACCTGCGGAAACTGTCTTGACAGCCATTGGTATTTAGCGTGCTGATGTGCAAAGCCATTACTGCGTGTCAGGAATTGTGCGTTCCTCAGACCCTTGAGACTGCTGATAGGATACGCACATTTTATAGAATTTCCGGACGCGGAGATGCTCCGCAGTCCCAGAATTCTTGGCCCTAGTGCTGACCACTAGATATTGCTGGAGAGAGTGGAGAATAAACGACATATTCTTCCACCTCTCCAAGGCCAGCCGCACCTTCCTTTTCTTTTGTCCATGAAGGGTGCTCTCAAGGAATAGATCTATTTCCTTGACAGGGATAACCCACCCAGAATCTGATGTTCCTTCTAGTGGGTCACCCCTGGGCTCCTCTTGGCTGAGGGCTTTTACTCCATCCTCCCCGGCTGGAGTCAGTTTCCTCAGCTTTATTCTCAGGGACCCCCTCTTAGATGATACAGAAGGAGTCCCTTTAGCACCCTTCAAGGTAAATAATGGACCCTTGGATTGCTGCTGCACCCCTGTAGCTTCAGGAGTGCATTCAGGGGTAGCTGGCTGGACAGCAGTGGCTGGCATGGCTTCCTTAATGGAAGCCTTGGAGGCTTTATATGCCTCCTCTGCCAGTTCCACCGCTGCTTGCTCAGCTTGGATGGCACCGATGTTAGGGTCAGTGGACGGCTGAGGAGGGTAGACAGGCTCTCCCATGATGTTAACAGGAAAACCTGTTTTATCACCCTCCCCCATTTCCACTTCCCCTTGTGCCACATCCCCCCTGACAGACAAATCCATGGGGTCCTGAATGGGGGTCATGCCTATATTCCCCCCCTCCAGTAGTGACTCGGCCTGGGGCTCTAACAAAGCCCGAGGTACGTCACTAGAGAGTGACACTGGAGGAGGAGACTGACTGGTGCCCTTGAAGCTCAGCACCTCAGGGACACTGACTACCCATTCAGCAGGGGCTTTGTTGGGTCCCCCCTCAAAGGCCAGAGGCAGAACCTGATCTTTCTTGTCTACCCCTGCCTCACTTGGGAGACCCTCTTGCCCCTGCTTTTCCTCCAGACCCTTTTCCACATTAACCCCTATAGGGTCTGAAGAGAGAGATGTGTGGTCTGGCACCGGCTGGCTGAGCTTAATAACTGGGCCAGACAATGTCACCGGATGAGGAGGAGATGTTTTGTTCCTCTTCTTGCTTTTAGAGGGAGGTGCTCCACTATAGAGCACTTCCCACTTATCAGCAACCTCCCTGTTGGTTTTATGCTTCCTCTTCCTGGGGATGTCACTCCTGGAAGAGGAGCTGCCACTAGCTGCCTCCCCTGCAGAGGGCTTATTATCCCTCTGCTTACACTGTGCCCCCACACTAACTGATGTAATTATGGTGGGGGCAGATTGGGACTTGGGAGATGCAGCTGTGACACTGGGAGGACCGGTGACATTCTTCCCCTTTTTCCCCGTGTCTGCAGTCTTGCTGGAGACCACAGACACAGATGGCTTTTTTGGGGAAGAAGGGGGTTTGGAGGCCGTGGTGGTGGCTTGAGGAACGGCCTCCTTGCCTGAGCTCTGTGGGGGGGCTATGACCCTTGAGGTCCCCGCTGTTATGGGCTCAGCGGGGATGGGTGCCGTACTGACGGAGGTGCCATTTGCTGGGGCTGGGGCATGATGCTTTATATTAGGACAATTCCTACGTGTATGCCCCAACCCTTTGCAATGATAGCACTGCACCTCCGTAGTGCTGTAAAAAATCCTGTACAGCACCCCCTCAAATGGAACCCCAAAAGACCCCTCTATGTTTTCTGCGCCCTGAGGCAGGCACATTTGTACCTGCCTCTTGAAAGAGAGCACATGACGAAGTGCTCTCTCTCTGCACCCCAGGGGAATTTTTATAAATGGTGTTTTTACTTCCCCTAGGGTTAGCAGGTGGGGGCGCAGGAGGGAGTCTGGTAGGAAGGGGGGCACATTAGAGAGTGTTACTTTTGTGCCCAACCCTTCCAGGGGTTCTATTGGGACATATAATCCCCCCACTGTGATGCCTCTCTGTATAAGAATGTGTGCAGCAGCCAGAGTACGGGTAAAAAAAACTGCTTTCCCGTACATTTTGCTGGCTGCTACTATAACAGAGGGGCTGATGACATTAGCTGCAGCACGCAGATAGATATCAATGCTGTAGACCCCAGACATCTGACATTTAACCCCATGCTTCCTGGTGATCTGCCCCTCAGCCCCAGCGGTGGTATTACTGGGGCCAGCAGAAACCACCTGTGACCAGGTATTAGCCACAGGGGTAGGTCTGCTGGCAGAACCACCAGGAGCTGGGGCTGCCTTATCTGCCTGGGGCCTATGCTGTGCAGTGCTGCAGCTAGGATTTTCAGGGGCCATTATTCCCCCTTTTGACCCCTGAGGCTTCTTAATGGTCTTATCCCTCATGTTTAGACCCCTTTTTTTTTTTTTTAGTTTATTTGTTTTATTTATTTTTATTTTTTGTCTTATGATTTTCTACTGTTTTCTTTTTTTTAAAAATATAAAAGTGTGAAAAAGAAACATAAAGACAAAACTAAGGGAGACAAAAACTAAGGGAGAGAGAGAGATGATGTTTGGCAGTGGAAGGGTTAATGGCCTGTTGCAAGGTGTTACTAAATGCAACAACACAGAGAACACAGAGGCTTTTTAACCCCTCTGTGTCTCTGTGTCAGATATTAAAAAAAAAAGCCTTAACAACAAAAAATCTAATTGTTTTCCCCCCCACTGCCTACAAAGATGTTACTTGTCTTCTCTCCCCCAAAACATAAAACCCAACACCAAACAAACAAAACTTCAACAAAACCTAATAAACTTTTTAAAAGAAAAAAAGCCAAAGTAACAAAGCTCCAGGAGTGAAGGTGTAGTGCTAAGGGAGGGGTGTGGCAAAGTATCCAGGAGACAGCTCACTCTCCTGGGATAGAGAGTTGAGCCTGACCCCCAGAAAACTAAAACTTAAATTAAACTAAGAAAAAAAACACAAAAACTCCCAAAAATTAACAACACCGTGCACAAAGTGCTTATTAACAAAAAGGTGTTAAAATAAAACTTGTATTTGAGGGACTAAGACCCTAAAAAGCCTTTTGTTTGGAGCTCAAGCATGCACACAACATGCTCTCTGGCACAGTACTTGAAAGCCTGACACACACACGGCTAGCGGTCAGGCAAATTAACTTAGATTGGCGGTCAGGCAAATGAACTTAGATTTAAGAAAATAAAATTATTGTTTTTTTAAATGTAGACTGCTGGTACCCCAACTAGATTGGATTGGTTGAACTTGGCACAGTACTTGTAAGCCTGACACACACACTGGCTAGCGGTCAGGCAAATGAACTTAGATTGGCGGTCAGGCAAATGAACTAAGATTTAACAAAATAAAAGTTTTGGTTTTTTAAAAGTAGACAACTAGTAAACAAGATTGTATTGGTTGCACTGTGCACACACAGTATAAGCTGTGAGCCTGACACACACACACTTGCTAGCAGGGGCTAGCAGGGAGACAGGCAAATGAAGTTAGATTAGACAGGAAAAAAAAATGATGTTATACTCCTAAAAAGGGCTTTTTGGGGTGCTGTGTTTACAGCAGAGATCTGATGAGTCTTTCAGCACTGCACTGGGCACTGAATAAACTTGCCTAGCTCTTGATTTCCCTATTCAATCAGCATCACCGACACTCAGCCTCCTCTCAGTAAGACTGCAAGTTAGTTATGATTCCAAAATGGCTGCTGTCCATGAGGTAGAAGGCTCTGGAAGGGAGTGTATGCTGCTGATTGGTTGGAATGTGTCTGCTGACTGTGAGTTGCAGGGTTAAAGTTTGCTCAATGATAAAGTATAGGGGGCGGGTCAAATATCGCATATGTACGCTGTTCGCCGCGAACGCAAACATGATATGTTCGCCGGGAGCAGTCCGCCGGCAAACTATTCGCAACATCTCTACCCTTGAACATAACCCTCCTAGTCCACACATTCTACTTGGCTAAGATACTGCAACCAGTCCTCTGGGTCCCCCTCTAGTGCTGCTCTCCAAACAATCAGGGATCTCTGAAGGCAAACAATAATCCAACCGATTATTGACTCCAAATGCCTCTTGGGATCCTGGTAGGTCATCTTCATGCCTGCCTGACTGAAAGAGCTCATCCAGTCACTCCATATACTCAGCCTCTAGCTGCAGCTCTTGCTGAATCATGGGTGCTAATAAATTAGCCACCTGGGATCATGGTTCTAGTCTCAGCCCTTGACAACTATTAAGAAACAGGGTATTCTGTCTCTCTCCTCTGAGGACACCAACAGACTTTACCCACTTATCATATTGCTCCTCCAGGGAAATCTCTGTCCATAATGATTCCCACCAGCCAGTCCATGAAATTGTGATAGTCACAAAGTCCCTATGTCCAGGAAGTTGTGACGGATATTATAATAATTACTGTCTGTTAATGCCACATACTCACATACTGCCCACCATGTCAGGGTCCAGTTAAAGCTCCTGGATTTGGAAATCGCATGGGCGTAGGTCCCAAAAGTCCAGCGGTCCCCTGGACATCACACACACACACACTGCCCTGTGTATGATATACACACACACACTGTCCTGTATATAATACACACACTGTCCTGAGTAAATTACACACACTGCCCTCAGCATGATACACACACACATTGTCCTGTGTATAATACCACACACATACTGCCCTGTGTAAAATACACACACACTGCCCTGTGTATAATACACACACTGCTTTGTGTATAACACACAAACACTGCCCTGTGTAAAATACACACACACTGCCCAATGTATGATATACACACACAATTATGCACTTTAAACGACAGTAACTATTGATAACCCCCCTGGGCCACTCAAACAGTTACACGTTCCAAACGGTATATTCTCCTCCAGTATATTCATTTTCATTTAAGAAATACACTGTTTAACATTATCAAATGCTTTCTTTCAGATGTAACAAAGAGAAAAATGTCTTTAATGTCCTTTGCTGTCTATTCCTAATGAAACACACCATGTACAGTATATGTGTCGCAAAAAGAGCATAATCTTTTTTTTTTCCAATTTTTATATAGTTTTTTCCTATAACACAACAATGGGCATTTTCATATGAAAGCACAACATAACATTTTTTTGGGCCTCTGAATTACCCCACGTGTGCTAGGAACTTCCAACAAGGGCACAGCGCCCGCTTGTCTATCTCTCCGTCTACATGCCGATAAGCCTATGTGAGTCTATGGGGTTTGCAAGGTTAGCATGAACATTGAAACAGAGTGTCAGGGTGCCAGGTTGGGGTTTAAGCCGCATAGGGGATCGTGGATTCGGGACAAACAGGCTTATGTGCCTGGCAGGTGGTTCTTCTAATCGGGGAACCCAGAGGGGGACAGGGTGCTTGTTAGCGGTCTCATGATGCCATCAAGTGGGGAAGGGGGTCCATCGTGCCCCGATGTTGGTGGGAAGGATGGTGGGTATGTATACCCACTCCCTAGCTGACCTCCTTTTGGATAGAGATACATTTATTGAGTCAGAGAGGAGAGATGAGGTGGCTCCGGGGTGTGTTTACTTTTGGGGTCCAACCAGGCCTTTCATAATATTTCTAATAATTGGGGCTCCCTATTAGATTGTATGGGGATCAGGAACAATGGCTAAGGTCAAGTACATACCAATCAGAGGTTAACCGAGAGACAATGGATCAAGGGGATATCACTTGCAAAGCACATGATATCACTTGTCCTTGTCTATTAAAACAATGTTTTTCAGATGTTGTCTGTTATAGTTAACTATACTTGATGTCTCAATCAAATCCATGGATCTCCTCATAGAAGTCTATACTACCCCAAAATATTTGTATTGACCCTATGCATCGTATACACACTGGAACACATGATATACATATTGTGACTATCCAAAAATAGCAAAATTGCCATAAAGCACTTTGGGCTTGTTTGACCAAGTGGGAATGGTTCTGGGGGGTCCAGGGAATATAACCAGGGGCTTGGGCAAACATTAGAGAATATAAACATGTTAATGTTCACATTTTGTTCCTATACTCATAATAAAATGATATAGTACTTTATTAGGAATATCTTTGAGGCTATTACAATAGGCTTAGTCCATATGGTCAGCATGGCTAGTGTACTTAGAGGTCAAGTTGGCAGGTCCCAAGGCCCAAAATGTCCAGGGGGTGGGAAACCTAGTTTAACAGGAAGACACTACAAAAATGACTTTCCACATTCACATGTGGGTTCATTCATAAATTTGTGGTTTTCATTGTTAACAGATTAAAGAAGAAATGTGAATTGGCCACCTAACCCTCATTAACCTTCAGCACTACATCAATAGAGCTGTGGAATTGTCCATTTAACAGATTTTCCACGTCGTTAAGAGGGATTTCCTCAGTAGAGTATATGATTTAGGTAAAGTATAATCGAAATAACATGGATGCCGTATGGTGAGTTGTAACTCAGTACATGGCCCTATATAATGTTCATATTATTATGGTCAAAGGGTGGTCAGAGAAGGATATTGATGACAATAATGGGGACAGCATCCAGTTGAGCCACAACGGATCCCAGCAGGAAGTTAAAGTGATGTGACCCAATCAGACCACATACACACCTTAGTTGTCACGTAGACTTGAAGTCATCACCCAAGGCCCATGTTATTTTTCTTAGGACAATGGGGTGACTGTGATTGGCTGATATTGATTTCCCAGGATTGTCAGTAGTTATAGGTGTTTTTTTTTGTTCTTGTTAATGTATACCCCCAACCCCACGATGTACAGTTTCATCTTTCTTGGTTGGTGATGATCTAGTTTTTTAATATCTTTTTGGAGACTATCCAAGACTGGACAAAGTGTATAATGTGTTGTATATCTTTTTCTGCTTCAATGATACATTATATAAATAAAATATCAGTTTTGCTCTTTGTATGACATTGGTGTCAAGAGCCTATTCGTTTGTATAATATACACTTTTTACAACAATTTTAGTTACAGAATATTATAACATTAACATGGAAAAAGAGCTTGGATTTGATATGTATTGGCACAATAAATATGAGCCTTACAAGAATCTCCTAGAAATAAATAGTTACATGCAACTTATTATATACAGTTATAACAATTGGTTTACCTATACTTTACACTTGTGTTTGGGTAATTATTTACATATAATTATATGTACATCAAGCAGTGGTAATTTCCCTAGAGTTCACGGATCATTTATTTAAATCAACCATTGATCTTTCAACTGCTATAATTAGCCCAAGATTCGTACAGCCTTATTAAATTACGATTCGGCCAATTGAATAGGGCTCTATATAAGCACAGAGCATATTTTTACAGACGTTTTTAGTTAGTGAAATTCTATCCAAAAGCAAGGTCTTCACTAACTAAAAACTTCTGTAAAAAAAATATGCTCTATGTTTATATAGAGCCCTATTCAATTGTCCGAATCACAATTTAACAAGGCTGCTAGTACTGAACTCACAAATTATCAGTATGCATCTTAAAAGGGCTGCTGTGGTCATTTTTTTCTTATATTGATTTTTGAATAGCTAACATGGTAATGGTGAAAAATGTTTTAGAAAGAAAGAAATAAACACACCCTTTCAATTTTGCATTTTTTATATATATTATCTTTAATGCATGGCTTCATTTGCTTTATTCCTTGCTTCTACCTGTCGATTTCTCAGGTGGGTGTCCTTGAATACTTACATTTAGTCTTGTTCAGACCACTGGTAGATGCACCTGCTACATTTCCATTGTGCTTACAGACATTTCTTGTGTATTCAAAGTCTCCTCCCACCTAAAAAAAAAGTGATTTTTTTTTTAAGCAAAATGGTAGAATCCATAGTAGGATATAAAATACAATAAATCAGAAGAAGTATTAATTTATTTTACATTCCAAAATCATTTTGTATATTTTTAAGTATAGTTCTTCAAAAAATAAAATTTTCTAAATATGACCACAGTGAGCTCTTAAAGAACTATACGTTATTTATAGTTCTTTATAGTTCTTTTTAAGTATATACATCAATGCTGTACACAGAGCAGCCACTACTGTTTATTTACTTGGGAACATGACTTTGGATGCCCATAAGGTTTCCATTAGAGGTCTTCTAGCTTTCAATGCAAGTAAATGCAATCACATGTTTACCCACTTGTCACTGCAGGTAAACACACATTATAGTGACTGCTCTCTGTACAGTATATATATATATATATATATATATATATATATATATATATTGTGATAGAGGGCCACCAGGGGTCACAAGAGAGCTCTGTAAGACTTCTCCCCTAAGAATGGAAAGAGTTAACTCCAGGCAGTTATCAGAGGCTAATGGAAGCCCAGCTGTGAACTGCCTTTAAGAGCAGCAGAGAGATGGGGTGGAATCTCTCTCACTTAGGCTTTGGGCCTAAGAGCTGTGTGTGGAGCTGCAGTGTGTATGCAGAAGAAAACCCTGAACAGTTCAGCTTGTTTGGATCTTGAGAGCTGGGATTAGTGCTGAAGCAAGACTGCTGTGTTACAGAGATTGCTCACTGAGAAGACTGCTGTGGTATAGGAGATAATCCACTGTTTAAGGATTTATCTGAAGACCCCATTCCTAAAAAGCCGGATGCAATAAAGGATAAAAAGGTTGGTGACAAGTGCAAATTGTTTTCACAATATGAAGATAAGGAGTACAAATGCCTCAGGGAGAAGAGTGCTTTGAGAGAGCGTAATAGTCCCTCATCACAAGAGGGTGTTAAGGGTCCCTGGGGTGAAGCATAAGGGAGAGAAGGGTGGGCCCTATGCTTCACCCACTTTTGACAGAGACAGAAGAGGAAAAAGTCCTTAAAGAGATACCAGAATCAAGCAGAGAGCTTACACTGTGGACTGAGTTATTATACCTGCAGGCCGAGAAGCGGTCTCAGGGATAGTCAGGGCGTTCCTGGTTATAGTAAGCCCGTTTATGTAGATTTGTATTTCATTGCTGAGGATAAGCACTATTTTTCTTTCTGTTGGCGCTTACAAATAAACAGCCGAAAGATTAAGCCTCTGACAAGCCTACTGTTTTCCTCCCTAAAAACGTGAAAGAGCAGGACGCGAACCCCGTCAGAAGGGGCCGCTCTGTTACACTGGTGGCAGTGGTGGGATCTAATTGTCTGTGTTGAAGAAGACAGTATACAAAATAATGGGATGAATATAAGCAAAAGTGAAAGTAATTTTACTAAGTAAATGACAGCGGCGTCTTTAAAAACAGGGAACGTTTAAAACACTAACAAAGGGAATAAAAAAAGGGCAGATGTAAGGAATAGTAAAGAACGCACTGGTATTGTGCAATGTATAACTCTTGAGTGAGTGGGTATTACTATTCACACCTAGCGGGCGAGCCAAAGTGATTACAAAGAGATACCAAGGCATAGAAGCCCTATTGTTTCATAAAAGATATATATATAAAGCACCCTTATACCTAAATGAATGATCTCCAAATGTCTAGAGGATACATTAGACTGAGCAATATACTTGCATGAAAATAAGGTATAGGTCACTGTATGCCTTACTGACAAACTTATAGTACTTTAATGAAGGTACCAGGAGGTTGTACCTATATGAATCAGACTTGAAGGGAGCTCAACCTAAAATACAGACAAAGTCGTCACAACCGCTATGTATTACACAGCATAGAGTCCAAGCTGTGTCTATATACATTTATTGGCATCTGACTACGATATGGCACAAAAAGTGCCTAAAGCTGTATATACAAGGTAGAGGCTGTTCCCCAACTGTTAGGGTTGTAATAGGTGATATCAGGTGTTTGCAGACACAGTATGCCACTAATGGGATATAAGGGGCTTTAAACCAGGCCGTAATTGTAACAAATTTGCGGTTCCTAGAGTGCTCGACCGCCAGGTTTGCAACGCGCATGCGCACGTCTAACGTGATGACGTGCGCAGCGTCGTTGCTAGGAGACTGACGTATTTCGACGTACCACGTCTTTGTCAAAGGGGTACGTGGTACGTCGAAACGCGTCAGGCTCCTAGCAACAACGCTGCGCACGTCATCACGTTAGACGTGCGCATGCGCGTTGCAAACCTGGCTGTATTATTGTACAGCTACAATCTCCAAATCTAATGTAAATACACACGTCATGCCACAAGGCACATGAATGTGGAATCCCTCTGCCTAACAAACTTGTCTTTGGCAGCAGTGGCAAAATCTTATTTGAGAGTAGATGAGAGTCAGATCTCAGAAACTGATTCTCCTTGTCACACAGCTTTTAACACAGCGGACATATGCTTTAAGGGAGCAATGTATAAAAATTCTATTTTTGGATTGAAAGAGTGAGGTACATTGTATTCTTATTTGCATGTCCCACCTTTTAGACATGCAAATGAGCTTACTAATGTATTATTTGTTTTCTGTACTATGTACGGTGGAGAGCTTTTCTCACTCTAGAGCTCACCATATACTCACCATTTTTTCATACAAACATTTTTTGCTAGGTGGTTTATGATGCATTCTACAGGATGCATTCAAAAACCCGCCTCACTTTCATATACCTTTAATAAAGTGACATTGAAATAGGTATTTCATACTGTACCACTGTCTTTTTTTCTTTTTTAAAACAATTCTATCAAATGTTTAACTGATATAGGGGTTTGACAATGTTATTTTCAATTAAGATTTAACAGGCTTAGCTTAATTTATTTTCATTCAAAACACAAATTTGGGAATGTGTAAAGTATATTCTCTTAAATACACGCAAATAAGAATTGTTTTCCATGTCCCTTTAAACTCCTCCATCTACAACTACAATTAATCTGCATATTGCAGATCAGATGAGATCTAACAAGGTTGAACTTGATATATATATATATATATATATATATATATATATAATATCTATGAATAAACTATGTATATATATATATTTATTTATATTATATACTACATAGCACAGCGTCATCGGGACAGCATGAACCGCAATGAGAGTCCACAGAGAGAGGGCAGTAAGTAGTGGGAGGGGGCTGGAGGGCCCGGGTCCCCAGAGGTGCAAAATAAAAAAAAGACAGCTCTGGGGCCTGGGACAGCCGCCTGCCCCGGTTCATAGCACTGCTTGCCGCCACTGATCAGTGGGCAGGTAAAACAATGGCATCAGCAGATTTGCTTCCATGCAATGTTTACATTTTTGTTTTTTCTGGTTTGTCTTGAAGAGAGCGTCGGGAAAAACTCTAATAGAACATATTCCCATCAGTGATAAGACCAGATCAGCACATAAATCACAAAAGTCACACTTTAATCAAGAATGCATTCTAGAATTATAACAGAAAACAATAGCCCAGAATATAATACTGACAGATAATCGAGAGAGCACATCAGATATATCACACAATGATAAACCATTGTTTCACATGGGACAGACAGAAAATGGAAAACATTGCAGTATGTACCATGGGGCTTAATTTTCTTTACACTGGTTGACTTTGGTCAAAGTTTTGCTCTCCTATTGAGAAGCTTTTTAAGACTACACCACCAAAACTAAAGTTGCCTCACTAACCTTGATCTAAGGTGGTCTGAGTATAAACACCATCTTGTCAATGTCTTTTTATTGATTTTATTTGTGATACTTTTATTTCAGGGTGTATTTCTGCCTAAGCTCACAAGATCCAGGTCTACGGCAGCACATTTTCAGGAGGCGAGCAGACTACCCCAAGATGTAGTGCAGTACATTTTAAATATATTTGGATTTGTACATATATGTCTATAGGCAGTAATATTAATGTCCACTTGACACTCTCTGATGTACTATACATATATATATTATTATTATCTTTTTATTATTAACTTTTATTTGTAATGCGCCAACATATTCTGTAGCGCTGTACGGGGATAAGAAGAAGTAGAAAACAATGTTAACAAACTACAGGAAATGGAGGGCCCTATTTTGAGCTTAGAAACATTGGAAACTCACCACAGACAATCTAAGGGATATATATATATATATATACACATACATATACACTTAAAGTTTATGAGGGAATTTAGATTATTTGTATTTCCTCTCTCTCTCTTGTAACAGAATCATACAAGGGGTGTATGTAAGTAGCAGACTTACCAGAGCCATTTTTCCCCTGGGAAGTGAAAGAGTTAAGCCTCCTGCAATAGACTAATCAAGCCCAGCTGCATTCTGCCTTAAAAGGACTACTGAGCACTCAGCAGGTTGGGTTCAGTCTAGACTGAGAGCCAGGAGAGACAGCGCTGCATGCTGAAGCAAACCCACAGACTTTTGGAGCAGAAAACTTGCAGGCCTGTATACATGAACGCTTTATTTTGCATTAGTTGATGGTAGTGAGGAAACTGCTATTTCTGTTTAGTTAGTGCTTCAAGGAAGCTAGGCTTTGTTTTGTATTTTTGTTTGTACCTGTTGACCAAGTTTTCAGTAAAGCTCCTTAAAGCTATAACGCCTCCTGAGCTACTTCATTACAGAGACGGTCAATAGGGCATTGACCCCGGAAGTGGCAGCCAGTCTGTCACATTTTGGACAGCCCACAGTACAAAATGAAGGCGCTAGTGAAAGCCTTAATACAGACCACTACCCATCAGCAGGAGACTACACAACAGTTCCTAACGCAACAGGCCCAGGCGACACAAGCACTGGCGGAACAACAAGCTAGAGCCACCCAGGTCCTGGCAGAACAACATGCCCAAGCCATGGAAGAGCGGAAGCTGCAGCTGGAGACAAACCAAATACTGTTGGCCCAGCTACAGCAAATGACACCTCTCAAACCTGCCGTGTCACCAGAGACCTGTATGAGGGCCAAGCCAAATCAGTTTCTACAAAAAATGAGTCCTGAAAATGATGTGGAAACGTATCTATTGAGCTTCGAAAGAACTGCCGTCAGAGAAGCCTGGCCCCAAGGGCACTGGGCCAGCATAGTCGGACCATATTTATGCGGGGAAGTGCAAAAAGCATACCTCGACCTGGACAAGCCCTGAATTATGCAACCTTGAAAGCAGAGATCCTGGCCAGATCCGGAGTTACCCGCAGTGTCAGAGCACAAAGATTCCATTCATGGAAGTTTGGGGAGAATAAGCCCCCTCGCCCTCAAATTGTTTGAGTTACTGCACTTAGCCCAAAGGTGGCTACAGCCTGACAGCAATGGACCAGGGAGAATTGTAGAATTGCTGATCATGGACAGCAACGTGAGAAGCTTACCACCAGGCTTAAGAGAATGGGTGGGGCAAAACGAGCCAGAGACCCCAGACGAGATTATCTCACTAACAGAAAGATATCTTGCCATGAAGGAACTAACCGTTTCTCAAAAGAGGAGACCTCTGGTGTTCAAAGGTGGCCTAACAACCCTAAGGTTCAAACTCCTAACTGGATGAGAACCAGACCAAGACTCATGAAGCCGGAAGTTGGAAGACACTCGCTACAAGGGAACCCAGAAAGGTTGGTTCCTGAAGAAAATAAGCAAAGAGGGACCCCAGTAAGCAAGATCAAATGCTTTTACTACAGGGAATTAGGACACATAGCTGTCTATTGCCCAAATAAGGAGGAACCCGTGCAGTGCAACCTGGGGGAACATACGTACCACTGCAATATGATCAACCTAGTAGGAGTGGCCGGAAAACTACATCAGTTCATCAAAGCCATAAAAGTTAATGGAAAGGAAACCATAGCTTTAATTGACTCTGGGAGTGCGGTGACCGTATTTTCGAACAAAATTATAAATTCTAGCAAAATACAAAACACAAGGAAGGTGGGCATCACCTGTGTACATAGGACAGTGAACCTGTACCCTACTGGTACCACAGCACTGGAGGTTCTGGGGAAAAAGATGTTGCTCACCGCTCCTGTAGTAGCCAATCTACCCTACCCTGTTGTACTAGGCAGGGATTTTCCCCAACTTGAAGACCTCCTCCAAACGGGAAACGGTGAAAACCAAAGTCAATCCGAACACCCTGTGGTCACTCCCACAGTTAATGGACCAGGATCTATTCTCCGGATACGGGAAAACGCGCAAAACGAAGCGGGAAAGAAAGAAAGCTAAGCTTTTGGGCACAGAGATAAGAAGGAAAGCTGTTGAGGAGGCTTTACCAGCCTGCCAGACAGAAGAAAGGCGGGAGACAGTCCAGAAAGGTCCCAAGACTCAACCTGATGAAGAAAGGGCCCAAACGGGAGAACATGTAGAAGAGGAACTTACTCCACTGCAGTGCTTCCCTGACAAGTATGACTTTGCACGTGATCAAGCTGTGGATCCGATCCTACAGAACATACGTTGTCAACTTGTGGAAGTGAACGGGACTCCTGTCAACGAAAGAGATAGGAGACAGGGCCCTTATTTCATACTGCGGAATAACTTGCTGTACAGGGTCGTTCCTTCAAAGGAAGAAACACTGGAGCAGCTCTTAGTTCCCCGAGCACAAAGGAAGAAAGTCCTTGATCTGGCTCACCGTATCCTCCTTGGGAGCCACCTTGGAAAGGATAAACCCTGGGAAAGATATTGAAACGTTTTACTGGCCTGGCATATTTGCTGAAGTAGCCCAGTACTGTGCATCTTGCCCTGAATGCCAGTTGACAGCTCCCCGCTCCGATCTAAGAGCTCCACTGTTGTCTTTACAAATAATTGAGGAGACGTTTTCAAGAATAGCAATGGATCTGGTGGGTCCACTAGAAAAATTAGTCCGAGGGCACCAATACATCCTCGTAATAATGGACTATGCCACCAGATACCCAGGGGTCATACCCTTACGCACCGCCAACTCGAAAAATATAGTAAAAGAGCTCATTCAACTATACTCAAGGGTGGGGATACCCAAAGAAATTCTAACAGACCAAGGGACCCCCTTTGTGTCAAAGCTGATGAGAGATATGTGCCAGCTTTTACAGGTGAAATCACTCAGGACCTTGGTTTACCATCCGCAAACAGACGGACTGGTAGAACGGTTCAATAAAACTTTTTCTACTACTAATCAAGCTCAGCTGCATTCTGCCTTAAAAGGACTACTGAGCACTCAGCAGGTTGGGTTCAGTCTGGACTGAGAGCCAGGAGAGCTAGCTCTGCATGCTGAAGCAAACCCACAGAATTTTTGGAGCAGAAAACTTACAGGCCTGTATACATGAACGCTTTATTTTGCATTAGTTGATAGTAGTGAGGAAACTGCCATTTCTGTTTAGTTAGTGCTTCAAGGAAGCTAGGCTTTGTATTTTATTATTTTTGTTTGTACCTGCTGACCAAGTTTTCAGTAAAGCTCCTTAAAGCTATAACGCCTCCTGAGCTACTTCATTACAGAGACAGTCAATAGGGCATTGACCCCGGAAGTGCAGCCAGTCTGTCACAATATATATATATATATATATATATATATATATATATATATATATATACAGTAATACCCTGCTTAATGCTGTAGATAGGTTCCAGATGGGCTCTTCAACTTGCACATCCTCCGACAGCTCTGGCCAGATCTTCTTCCGAACAGACTTGAGGTATTGCTGTGTCACCTTCTTCCAAGAGAGATCAATGTTGGTGACGGCCTTCATGATGTTGTACTGCTTCCAGAAGTCCAACATTGATTGCTTGTCCCGGCTGCCTTTCTGGTCAGCTGCCGGAATGTGTGGTGGAGATGGTCGGCCTTGAAGGTGGCCATCACCCCCTGGTCTATAGGCTGGATGAGAGATGTTGAGTTGGGCGGCAGAACCATAATTTCAACTGGGATGCAGCAGGGCAGCTCTACCAAGTTGGTAGGGTGGCTTGGAGCATTGCCCATGAGTTGAAATAATCCCTAAATGACAGATAAACAGATAAGGCACAAAGAGCACAAAGACACTGATATGAGATGAAACCCTCAGTTTGAACGTAAACAGCGATGCAGAAAGAGAGGAGGCAACATCTGACATCAGAAGGTAAATGCATATAGGGGCAATCAACACAACATATTATAGAAAACATATATACACATATAGACACATGTGTATATATGTTTGGTCTGGGCCTGCATGAGTGCTGCCGGCACTGGGGAGCTACAGTTCATTGAGGGAACCATGAATGCTAACATGTACTGTGACATACTGAAGCAGAGCATGATCCACTCCCTTCGGAGACTGGGCCGCAGGGCAGTATTCCAACATGATAACGACCCTGAACACACTTTCAAGACGACCACTGCCTTGCTAAAGAAGCTTAAGGTAAATGTGATGGACTGGCCAAGAATGTCTCCAGACCTAAACCATATTGAGCATCTGTGGGGCATTCTCAAACTGAATGTGGGGGAGTGCACGGTCTCTAACATCCACCAGCTCTGTGATGTTATCATGGAGAAGTGGAAGAGGACTCCAGTGGCAACCTGTGAGGCTCTGGTGAACTCCATGCCCATGAGGGTTAAGGCAGTGCTAGAAAATAATGGTGGCCACACAAAATTTTTACACTTTGGGCGCAATTTGGACATTTCCACTTAGGGGTGTACTCACTTTTGTTGCTAACAGTTTAGACATTAACGGCTGTGAGTTGAGTTATTTTGAGGGTACAGCAAATTTACACTATTATACAGACTGTACACTTACTACTTTATATTGTACCAGAGTGTCATTTCTTCTGCATTGTCATATAAAAAGATATCACATATAATGTTTGTCAAACTCCGAAATGTTGTCACGCTTTGCGAGCTCGCAAAGCGAGTTCGCAAGAACTGCATCCCTCGAGGGATGCAGTTTGGTCCGCAAGCATTTGCAGAAGGTGGAGGCTTTACGGCGCATGACTTTGAAACAACAACACCCCTATGGCGCCACAAACCACCCCACACAACTGTTAACTCACAGCGCTTAGTCAGAGCCCCATCAACCCCTAAATAACCCTGTCACTCATGGGGGTCACTCCAGACCCCCATAAACCCTTAAATAACCCTTGAAGGGATCTGAGATAAGCTCAGAAACCCGCATTAACCCCACATTAACCCTCGCAGTGGGGGTCACCGATCGCACGCGATCGGGGACCCCCGCTGCAAACAAAATTCAAAATTTCTGCCTTACGGGTCCTTAAAGGACCCGTAATAAAAAAAAAAAACCCTATCACTCATGGGGCTCTATACAGAGACCCATCAACCACTAAATAACCCTGTCACTCATGGGGGTCAATCCAGACCCCCATAAACTCTTAATTAACCCTTGAAGGGATCTGAGATAAGCTTGGAAAACCGCATTAACCCCACATTAACCCTCACAGTGGGGAACCCAGTCGAACGAGATCGGGAACCCCCCCTGCAAGGAATATTCAAAATCCCCGCGTTACGGGTCCTTAAAAACCCTGTCACTCATGGGGGTCAATCCAGACCACCATAAACCCTTAATTAACCCTGTCACTCATGGGGGTCAATACAGACCCCCATAAGCACATAATTAACCCCCTCACTCATGGGGGTCAATACAGACACCCATAAACCCCTAATTAACCCTGTCACTCATGGGGGTCAATACAGACCCCGTAAGCACTTAATTAACCCCATCACTCATGGGGGTCAATACAGACCCCCATAAGCACTTCATTAACCCTATCTATCTAAAATACATCCCCCAATCTATCTAATATACAATAAATCCTAACTATCTAAAATACATACCCCTATCTAACATACAATACTATATAATATACAATAAATCCTAACTATCTAAAATACATAACCCTTTCTAACATACAATAAATACTATATAATATACAATAAATCCTAAGTATCTAAAATACATACCCCTAACATACTATAAATCCTAACTATCTAAAATACATACCCCTATCTAACATACAATAAATGCTATCTCTATACACAAACCCTAATTCAAAACTAAAATAAAATAATTAAGACCACTTACCTTTGCAGATGTCCCTTCAGATCACCAACCTAGGGGGAAAAAAATAAATTAGTACAACACATTTGCATAAAATAAATAAACATTCTAAATATTCTACTCACCTTTCCAGCATGTCCCCATCCTACTTCTTTTCTTCTTCTCAGGCCTGGCCCATTTAAAAAAAACATTACATTACTACAACACAAATAAACATAAAAAAAATAAACATAATATACATTGTACTTACCTCCCTGCGATGTCCCCGGTCTCCTCCTCTTCTGCCCCGCTCTATAACAATCCGCGCTCTAAAAAAAAAAAATGACGGAGATCTGCACTTGCGGACCTCCCAGACTCTAATGAGCCTCCTAGAGCATTTTCCGGAAGAAAATAGGCAATGCCGCCTTCTGGTTGGCTGAAAACGCTGTCTATCAAATTCAGCCAATCAGAAGGTGCCAATGTGTGAGCCAATCAGAATGGGATAACCCCCAAAATCCCACTCTGATTGGCTAATGCACCTGTCAATCTTTATTTAAACCAATGACAAGGCGCAGATGCCTTCAGCCAATCGACATTGGATACACACCCACAGGGTGATTGGCTGGAGGCATCTGCGCCTTCTGATTGGTTGAAGTGACCATAGCCAATCACAATAGTGATTGGCTGAAGGCATGTCAATTGGCTGTTGTCAATGTCAATCAGTATTACAGCCAATGAGAAGGCGTAGATGTCTTCAGCCAATCACCCTGTCGGGTTGTATCCCATTGTGATTGGCTGATGGCAATAAAGACTTCAGATTGGTTTAAATAAAGATTGACAGGTGCATTATCCAATCAGAGTGGGATTTTGGGGTGTATCCCTTTCTGATTGGCTCACACATTGGCGCCTTCTGATTGGCTGAATTTGATAGACAGCTTTTCAGACAATCAGAAGCTGCCATTGACCATTTTCTTCTGGAAAACTCTGTTCTTTTTTTTTATTTTTTTAGAGCGCGGATTCTTCCAGGACGGGTCAGAAGAGGAGGACGTCGGGGACATTGCGGCGAGGTAAGTACAATGTATATTATGTTTTTTTGGGGGGGGGGGGTTTATGTTTATGTATGTTGTAGTAATGTAATGTTTTTTTTTTAACAGGGGCCGCGCCGGAGAAGAAAAGAAGGACGGGGACATGCTGGAAAGGTGAGTAGAATATTTAGAATGTTTATTTATTTTATGTAAATGTGTTGTACTAACTTTTTTTTTTCTTTTCCCCTAGGTTGCTGATCTGAAGGGACATCTGCAAAGGTAAGTGGTCTTTAGATAGTTAGGATTTATTGTATGTTAGAGGTATGAATTTTACATAGTTAGGATTTATTGTAAATTATATAGTATTTATTGTATGTTAGATAGGGTTATGTAGTTTAGATAGATAGGATGTATTGTATGTTAAGTAGAGGCTTATGAGGGTTTGTATAGACCCCCATAAGAGACCGGGTTAAAATGGTGTAGTGCTTACACTTTGTGTCATGAGGGTCCTGGATGACCCTCATGGCACTTATAGTATTATTACATGAGTTCATTAGTGTGTTATAGGGGTCTATATAGTTGAGGCACACAGTACACTCACATTGTGTGACAAACAGCATTTCAACACTTTTTTTATTGCCCCGTCATTTTTGACGGACAAGTCGCTAGTAATAAAATATTTACAGAAATGTGAAGGGTGTACTCACTTTTGTGAGAGTGACTGTGTGTATATATATATATATATATATATATATATATATATATATATCTACCCTTCTGGATCTCTACTTTGTCGTGGTGAAGGGGCTGGTGTACCTTAATGAAGCTGTGAACAAAATCATGTAGGGTCACCCAAGAAGGGTAGGTCATAGCAGAGAGGTCAGACTAATTATGGTCCGCTGGAAAAGGAACTGACAAACCACTCCAATATCTTTGCCAAGAAAACCTTATGGATAGGCACAACCAGTGACATAACGATAGTTCTTTATACTGCACTTACAGTACTTCTTCTGTACATGTTCTATATACTGCACTTACTATACTTCTTCTGTACATGTTCTATACACTGCACTTACTATACTTCTCCTGTACATGTTCTATATACTGCACTTACTATACTTCTTTTGTACATGTTCTATATACTGCACTTATTATACTTCTCCTGTACATGTTCTGTACACTGCACTTACTATACTTCTGTACATGTTCTATATCCTGCACTTACTATACTTCTCCTGTACATGTTCTGTATACTGCACTTACTATACTTCTTCTGTACATGTTCTATACACTGCACTTACTATACTTCTTCTGTACATGTTCTGTATACTGCACTTACTATACTTCTCCTGTACATGTTCTATACACTGCACTTACTATACGTCTTCTATACATGTTCTGTATACTGCACTTACTATACTTCTCCTGTACATGCTCTACATACTGCACTTAATATACTTCTTCTGTACATGTTCTGTATACTGCACTTACTATACTTCTTTTGTACATGTTCTGTATACTGCACTTACTATACTTCTCCTGTACATGTTCTGTACACTGCACTTATTATACTTCTTCTGTACATGTTCTGTACACTGCACTTATTATACTTCTGTACATGTTCTATATACTGCACTTACTATACTTCTTCTGTACATGTTCTGTACACTGCACTTATTATACTTCTTCTGTACATGTTCTGTATACTGCACTTACTATACTTCTTCTGTACATGTTCTATATACTGCACTTACTATAATTCTCCTGTACATGTTCTATATCCTGCACTTACTATACGTATCCTGTACATGTTCTGTATACTGCACTTATTATACTTCTTCTGTACAAGTTCTATACACTGCACTTACTATACGTCTTCTATACATGTTCTGTATACTGCACTTACTATACTTCTCCTGTACATGCTCTACATAATGCACTTACTATACTTCTTCTGTACATGTTCTGTATACTGCACTTACTATACTTCTTCTGTACATGTTCTGTATACTGCACTTATTATACTTCTTCTGTACATGTTCTGTATACTGCACTTACTATACTTCTCCTGTACATGTTCTATATACTGCAATTACTATAATTCTCCTGTACATGTTCTATATACTGCACTTACTATACTTATCCTGTACATGTTCTGTATACTGCACTTACTATACTTCTCCTGTACATGTTCTGTATACTGCACTTATTATACTTCTCCTGTACATGTTCTGTATACTGCACTTATTATACTTCTCCTGTACATGTTCTGTATACTGCACTTATTATACTTCTTCTGTACATGTTCTGTACACTGCACTTACTATACTTCTTCTGTACATGTTCTGTACACTGCACTTACTATACTTCTGTACATGTTCTATATACTGCACTTACTATACTTCTTCTGTACATGTTCTGTACACTGCACTTACTATACTTCTCCTGTACATGTTCTGTATACTGCACTTACTATACTTCTCCTGTACATGTTCTATATACTGCACTTACTATACTTCTCCTGTACATGTTCTATATACTGCACTTACTATACTTCTTCTGTACATGTTCTATATACTGCACTTACTATACTTCTCCTGTACATGTTCTATATACTGCACTTACTATACTTCTCCTGTACATGTTCTGTATACTGCACTTACTATACTTCTGTACATGTTCTGTATACTGCACTTACTATACTTCTCCTGTACATGTTCTATATACTGCACTTACTATACTTCTTCTGTACATGTTCTGTACACTGCACTTACTATACTTCTTCTGTACATGTTCTATATACTGCACTTACTATACTTCTCCTGTACATGTTCTGTATACTGCACTTACTATACTTCTTCTGTACATGTTCTATATATTGCACTTACTATACTTCTTCTGTACATGTTCTATATACTGCACTTACTATACTTCTGTACATGTTCTGTACACTGCGCTTACTATACTTCTCCTGTACATGTTCTATATACTGCACTTACTATACTTCTTCTGTACATATTCTATATACTGCACTTACTATACTTCTCCTGTACATGTTCTGTATACTGCACTTACTATACTTCTGTACATGTTCTGTATACTGCACTTACTATACTTCTTCTGTACATGTTCTATATACTGCACTTACTATACTTCTTCTGTACATGTTCTATATACTGCACTTACTATACTTCTTCTGTACATGTTCTATATACTGCACTTACTATACTTCTTCTGTACATGTTCTATATACTGCACTTACTATACTTCTTCTGTACATGTTCTGTACAATGCACTTACTATACTTCTGTACATGTTCTATATACTGCACTTACTATACTTCTCCTGTACATGTTCTATATACTGCACTTACTATACTTCTGTACATGTTCTATATACTGCACTTACTATACTTCTGTACATGTTCTATATACTGCACTTACTATACTTCTGTACATGTTCTATATACTGCACTTACTATACTTCTTCTGTACATGTTCTATACACTGCACTTACTATACTTCTTCTGTACATGTTCTATATACTGCACTTACTATACTTCTCCTGTACATGTTCTATATACTGCACTTACTATACTTCTTGTGTACATGTTCTGTATACTGCACTTACTATACTTCTTCTGTACATGTTCTATATACTGCACTTACTATACTTCTGTACATGTTCTGTATACTGCACTTACTATACTTCTTCTGTACATGTTCTATATACTGCACTTACTATACTTCTGTACATGTTCTGTATACTGCACTTACTATACTTCTTCTGTACATGTTCTATATACTGCACTTACTATACTTCTTCTGTACATGTTCTATATACTGCACTTAATATACTTCTCCTGTACATGTTCTATATACTGCACTTACTATACTTCTTGTGTACATGTTCTATATACTGCACTTACTATACTTCTGTACATGTTCTGTATACTGCACTTACTATACTTCTCCTGTACATGTTCTGTATACTGCACTTAATATACTTCTTCTGTACATGTTCTGTATACTGCACTTACTATACTTCTCCTGTACATGTTCTATATACTGCACTTACTATACTTCTGTACATGTTCTGTATACTGCACTTACTATACTTCTGTACATGTTCTGTATACTGCACTTACTATACTTCTGTACATGTTCTGTATACTGCACTTACTATACTTCTGTACATGTTCTATATACTGCACTTAATATACTTCTTCTGTACATGTTCTATATACTGCACTTACTATACTTCTCCTGTACATGTTCTATATACTGCACTTACTATACTTCTGTACATGTTCTATATACTGCACTTACTATACTTCTTCTGTACATGTTCTATATACTGCACTTAATATACTTCTGTACATGTTCTATATACTGCACTTACTATACTTCTTGTGTACATGTTCTGTATACTGCACTTACTATACTTCTCCTGTACATGTTCTATATACTGCACTTACTATACTTCTTGTGTACATGTTCTATATACTGCACTTACTATACTTCTGTACATGTTCTGTATACTGCACTTACTATACTTCTCCTGTACATGTTCTGTATACTGCACTTACTATACTTCTCCTGTACATGTTCTATATACTGCACTTACTATACTTCTGTACATGTTCTGTATACTGCACTTACTATACTTCTCCTGTACATGTTCTGTATACTGCACTTATTATACTTCTTCTGTACATGTTCTGTATACTGCACTTACTATACTTCTTCTGTACATGTTCTATATCCTGCACTTACTATACTTCTCCTGTACATGTTCTATATACTGCACTTACTATACTTCTCCTGTACATGTTCTATATACTGCACTTACTATACTTCTTCTGTACATGTTCTATATACTGCACTTACTATACTTCTTCTGTACATGTTCTATACACTGCACTTACTATACTTCTCCTGTACATGTTCTGTATACTGCACTTACTATACTTCTGTACATGTTCTATATACTGCACTTACTATACTTCTTCTGTACATGTTCTATATACTGCACTTACTATACTTCTGTACATGTTCTATATACTGCACTTACTATACTTCTTCTGTACATGTTCTGTACACTGCACTTACTATACTTCTGTACATGTTCTATATACTGCACTTACTATACTTCTCCTGTACATGTTCTGTACACTGCACTTACTATACTTCTCCTGTACATGTTCTGTACACTGCACTTACTATACTTCTGTACATGTTCTGTATACTGCACTTACTATACTTCTCCTGTACATGTTCTATATCCTGCACTTACTATACTTCTTCTGTACATGTTCTATATACTGCACTTACTATACTTCTCCTGTACATGTTCTATATACTGCACTTACTATACTTCTTCTGTACATGTTCTATATACTGCACTTAATATACTTCTGTACATGTTCTATATACTGCACTTACTATACTTCTTGTGTACATGTTCTATATACTGCACTTACTATACTTATTGTGTACATGTTCTGTATACTGCACTTACTATACTTCTCCTGTACATGTTCTGTATACTGCACTTACTATACTTCTGTACATGTTCTGTATACTGCACTTACTATACTTCTCCTGTACATGTTCTGTATACTGCACTTACTATACTTCTCCTGTACATGTTCTGTATACTGCACTTACTATACTTCTTCTGTACATGTTCTGTATACTGCACTTACTATACTTCTTCTGTACATGTTCTGTATACTGCACTTATTATACTTCTTCTGTACATGTTCTGTATACTGCAATTACTATACTTCTCCTGTACATGTTCTGTATACTGCACTTACTATACTTCTCCTGTACATGTTCTGTATACTGCACTTACTATACTTCTTCTGTACATGTTCTGTATACTGCACTTACTATACTTCTTCTGTACATGTTCTGTATACTGCACTTACTATACTTCTGTACATGTTCTGTATACTGCACTTACTATACTTCTCCTGTACATGTTCTATATCCTGCACTTACTATACTTCTTCTGTACATGTTCTATATACTGCACTTACTATACTTCTCCTGTACATGTTCTATATACTGCACTTACTATACTTCTTCTGTACATGTTCTATATACTGCACTTAATATACTTCTGTACATGTTCTATATACTGCACTTACTATACTTCTTGTGTACATGTTCTATATACTGCACTTACTATACTTATTGTGTACATGTTCTGTATACTGCACTTACTATACTTCTCCTGTACATGTTCTGTATACTGCACTTACTATACTTCTGTACATGTTCTGTATACTGCACTTACTATACTTCTCCTGTACATGTTCTGTATACTGCACTTACTATACTTCTCCTGTACATGTTCTGTATACTGCACTTACTATACTTCTTCTGTACATGTTCTGTATACTGCACTTACTATACTTCTGTACATGTTCTATATACTGCACTTACTATACTTCTCCTGTACATGTTCTGTACACTGCACTTACTATACTTCTCCTGTACATGTTCTGTACACTGCACTTACTATACTTCTGTACATGTTCTGTATACTGCACTTACTATACTTCTGTACATGTTCTATATACTGCACTTACTATACTTCTCCTGTACATGTTCTATATACTGCACTTACTATACTTCTGTACATGTTCTGTATACTGCACTTATTATACTTCTTCTGTACATGTTCTGTATACTGCACTTACTATACTTCTCCTGTACATGTTCTGTATACTGCACTTACTATACTTCTCCTGTACATGTTCTGTATACTGCACTTACTATACTTCTTCTGTACATGTTCTGTATACTGCACTTACTATACTTCTCCTGTACATGTTCTATATACTGCACTTACTATACTTCTCCTGTACATGTTCTGTATACTGCACTTACTATACTTCTTCTGTACATGTTCTTTATACTGCACTTACTATACTTCTTCTGTACATGTTCTATATACTGCACTTACTATACTTCTTCTGTACATGTTCTATATATTGCACTTACTATACTTCTTCTGTACATGTTCTATATACTGCACTTAATATACTTCTGTACATGTTCTATATACTGCACTTACTATACTTCTTGTGTACATGTTCTGTATACTGCACTTACTATACTTCTTCTGTACATATTCTATATACTGCACTTACTATACTTCTGTACATGTTCTGTATACTGCACTTACTATACTTCTCCTGTACATGTTCTATATACTGCACTTACTATACTTCTGTACATGTTCTGTATACTGCACTTACTATACTTCTTCTGTACATGTTCTATATACTGCACTTACTATACTTCTGTACATGTTCTGTATACTGCACTTACTATACTTCTCCTGTACATGTTCTATATACTGCACTTACTATACTTCTTCTGTACATGTTCTATATACTGCACTTACTATACTTCTTCTGTACATGTTCTATATACTGCACTTACTATACTTCTTCTGTACATGTTCTGTATACTGCACTTACTATACTTCTTGTGTACATGTTCTGTATACTGCACTTACTATACTTCTGTACATGTTCTATATACTGCACTTACTATACTTCTTCTGTACATGTTCTATATACTGCACTTACTATACTTCTTCTGTACATGTTCTGTATACTGCACTTACTATACTTCTCCTGTACATGTTCTGTATACTGCACTTACTATACTTCTTCTGTACATGTTCTGTATACTGCACTTACTATACTTCTCCTGTACATGTTCTGTATACTGCACTTACTATACTTCTTCTGTACATGTTCTATATCCTGCACTTACTATACTTCTCCTGTACATGTTCTATATACTGCACTTACTATACTTCTTCTGTACATGTTCTATATACTGCACTTACTATACTTCTGTACATGTTCTATATACTGCACTTACTATACTTCTTCTGTACATGTTCTATATACTGCACTTACTATACTTCTGTACATGTTCTATATACTGCACTTACTATACTTCTTCTGTACATGTTCTATATACTGCACTTACTATACTTCTTCTGTACATGTTCTATATACTGCACTTACTATACTTCTTCTGTACATGTTCTGTATACTGCACTTACTATACTTCTGTACATGTTATATATACTGCACTTACTATACTTCTTCTGTACATGTTCTGTATACTGCACTTACTATACTTCTTCTGTACATGTTCTGTATACTGCACTTACTATACTTCTTCTGTACATGTTCTATATACTGCACTTACTATACTTCTCCTGTACATGTTCTGTATACTGCACTTACTATACTTCTTCTGTACATATTCTGTATACTGCACTTACTATACTTCTCCTGTACATGTTCTATATACTGCACTTACTATACTTCTTCTGTACATGTTCTGTATACTGCACTTACTATACTTCTTCTGTACATGTTCTGTATACTGCACTTACTATACTTCTTCTGTACATGTTCTATATACTGCACTTACTATACTTCTCCTGTACATGTTCTGTATACTGCACTTACTATACTTCTTGTGTACATGTTCTATATATTGCACTTACTATACTTCTTCTGTACATATTCTGTATACTGCACTTACTATACTTCTTCTGTACATGTTCTATATACTGCACTTACTATACTTCTTCTGTACATGTTCTATATATTGCACTTACTATACTTCTGTACATGTTCTATATACTGCACTTACTATACTTCTTCTGTACATGTTCTGTATACTGCACTTACTATACTTCTTCTGTACATGTTCTGTATACTGCACTTACTATACTTCTTCTGTACATGTTCTATATACTGCACTTACTATACTTCTTCTGTACATGTTCTATATACTGCACTTACTATACTTCTTCTGTACATATTCTGTATACTGCACTTACTATACTTCTTCTGTACATGTTCTATATACTGCACTTACTATACTTCTTCTGTACATGTTCTATATCCTGCACTTACTATACTTCTTCTGTACATGTTCTATATACTGCACTTACTATACTTCTTCTGTACATGTTCTATATACTGCACTTAATATACTTCTGTACATGTTCTATATACTGCACTTACTATACTTCTTCTGTACATGTTCTGTATACTGCACTTACTATACTTCTGTACATGTTCTGTACACTGCACTTACTATACTTCTTGTGTACATGTTCTGTATACTGCACTTACTATACTTCTTCTGTACATGTTCTATATACTGCACTTACTATACTTCTCCTGTACATGTTCTGTATACTGCACTTACTATACTTCTTCTGTACATATTCTGTATACTGCACTTACTATACTTCTTCTGTACATGTTCTATATCCTGCACTTACTATACTTCTTCTGTACATGTTCTATATACTGCACTTACTATACTTCTTCTGTACATGTTCTATATACTGCACTTAATATACTTCTGTACATGTTCTATATACTGCACTTACTATACTTCTGTACATGTTCTATATACTGCACTTACTATACTTCTCCTGTACATGTTCTGTATACTGCACTTACTATACTTCTCCTGTACATGTTCTGTACACTGCACTTACTATACGTCTGTACATGTTCTATATACTGCACTTACTATACTTCTCCTGTACATGTTCTGTATACTGCACATACTATACTTCTCCTGTACATGTTCTGTATACTGCACTTACTATACTTCTTGTGTACATGTTCTGTATACTGCACTTACTATACTTCTGTACATGTTCTGTACACTGCACTTATTATACTTCTTCTGTACATGTTCTGTATACTGCACTTACTATACTTCTTCTGTACATGTTCTATATACTGCACTTACTATAATTCTCCTGTACATGTTCTATATCCTGCACTTACTATACGTATCCTGTACATGTTCTGTATACTGCACTTATTATACTTCTTCTGTACAAGTTCTATACACTGCACTTACTATACGTCTTCTATACATGTTCTGTATACTGCACTTACTATACTTCTCCTGTACATGCTCTACATAATGCACTTACTATACTTCTTCTGTACATGTTCTGTATACTGCACTTACTATACTTCTTCTGTACATGTTCTGTATACTGCACTTATTATACTTCTTCTGTACATGTTCTGTATACTGCACTTACTATACTTCTCCTGTACATGTTCTATATACTGCAATTACTATAATTCTCCTGTACATGTTCTATATACTGCACTTACTATACTTATCCTGTACATGTTCTGTATACTGCACTTACTATACTTCTCCTGTACATGTTCTGTATACTGCACTTATTATACTTCTCCTGTACATGTTCTGTATACTGCACTTATTATACTTCTCCTGTACATGTTCTGTATACTGCACTTATTATACTTCTTCTGTACATGTTCTGTACACTGCACTTACTATACTTCTTCTGTACATGTTCTGTACACTGCACTTACTATACTTCTGTACATGTTCTATATACTGCACTTACTATACTTCTTCTGTACATGTTCTGTACACTGCACTTACTATACTTCTCCTGTACATGTTCTGTATACTGCACTTACTATACTTCTCCTGTACATGTTCTATATACTGCACTTACTATACTTCTCCTGTACATGTTCTATATACTGCACTTACTATACTTCTTCTGTACATGTTCTATATACTGCACTTACTATACTTCTCCTGTACATGTTCTATATACTGCACTTACTATACTTCTCCTGTACATGTTCTGTATACTGCACTTACTATACTTCTGTACATGTTCTGTATACTGCACTTACTATACTTCTCCTGTACATGTTCTATATACTGCACTTACTATACTTCTTCTGTACATGTTCTGTACACTGCACTTACTATACTTCTTCTGTACATGTTCTATATACTGCACTTACTATACTTCTCCTGTACATGTTCTGTATACTGCACTTACTATACTTCTTCTGTACATGTTCTATATATTGCACTTACTATACTTCTTCTGTACATGTTCTATATACTGCACTTACTATACTTCTGTACATGTTCTGTACACTGCGCTTACTATACTTCTCCTGTACATGTTCTATATACTGCACTTACTATACTTCTTCTGTACATATTCTATATACTGCACTTACTATACTTCTCCTGTACATGTTCTGTATACTGCACTTACTATACTTCTGTACATGTTCTGTATACTGCACTTACTATACTTCTTCTGTACATGTTCTATATACTGCACTTACTATACTTCTTCTGTACATGTTCTATATACTGCACTTACTATACTTCTTCTGTACATGTTCTATATACTGCACTTACTATACTTCTTCTGTACATGTTCTATATACTGCACTTACTATACTTCTTCTGTACATGTTCTGTACAATGCACTTACTATACTTCTGTACATGTTCTATATACTGCACTTACTATACTTCTCCTGTACATGTTCTATATACTGCACTTACTATACTTCTGTACATGTTCTATATACTGCACTTACTATACTTCTGTACATGTTCTATATACTGCACTTACTATACTTCTGTACATGTTCTATATACTGCACTTACTATACTTCTTCTGTACATGTTCTATACACTGCACTTACTATACTTCTTCTGTACATGTTCTATATACTGCACTTACTATACTTCTCCTGTACATGTTCTATATACTGCACTTACTATACTTCTTGTGTACATGTTCTGTATACTGCACTTACTATACTTCTTCTGTACATGTTCTATATACTGCACTTACTATACTTCTGTACATGTTCTGTATACTGCACTTACTATACTTCTTCTGTACATGTTCTATATACTGCACTTACTATACTTCTGTACATGTTCTGTATACTGCACTTACTATACTTCTTCTGTACATGTTCTATATACTGCACTTACTATACTTCTTCTGTACATGTTCTATATACTGCACTTAATATACTTCTCCTGTACATGTTCTATATACTGCACTTACTATACTTCTTGTGTACATGTTCTATATACTGCACTTACTATACTTCTGTACATGTTCTGTATACTGCACTTACTATACTTCTCCTGTACATGTTCTGTATACTGCACTTAATATACTTCTTCTGTACATGTTCTGTATACTGCACTTACTATACTTCTCCTGTACATGTTCTATATACTGCACTTACTATACTTCTGTACATGTTCTGTATACTGCACTTACTATACTTCTGTACATGTTCTGTATACTGCACTTACTATACTTCTGTACATGTTCTGTATACTGCACTTACTATACTTCTGTACATGTTCTATATACTGCACTTAATATACTTCTTCTGTACATGTTCTATATACTGCACTTACTATACTTCTCCTGTACATGTTCTATATACTGCACTTACTATACTTCTGTACATGTTCTATATACTGCACTTACTATACTTCTTCTGTACATGTTCTATATACTGCACTTAATATACTTCTGTACATGTTCTATATACTGCACTTACTATACTTCTTGTGTACATGTTCTGTATACTGCACTTACTATACTTCTCCTGTACATGTTCTATATACTGCACTTACTATACTTCTTGTGTACATGTTCTATATACTGCACTTACTATACTTCTGTACATGTTCTGTATACTGCACTTACTATACTTCTCCTGTACATGTTCTGTATACTGCACTTACTATACTTCTCCTGTACATGTTCTATATACTGCACTTACTATACTTCTGTACATGTTCTGTATACTGCACTTACTATACTTCTCCTGTACATGTTCTGTATACTGCACTTATTATACTTCTTCTGTACATGTTCTGTATACTGCACTTACTATACTTCTTCTGTACATGTTCTATATCCTGCACTTACTATACTTCTCCTGTACATGTTCTATATACTGCACTTACTATACTTCTCCTGTACATGTTCTATATACTGCACTTACTATACTTCTTCTGTACATGTTCTATATACTGCACTTACTATACTTCTTCTGTACATGTTCTATACACTGCACTTACTATACTTCTCCTGTACATGTTCTGTATACTGCACTTACTATACTTCTGTACATGTTCTATATACTGCACTTACTATACTTCTTCTGTACATGTTCTATATACTGCACTTACTATACTTCTGTACATGTTCTATATACTGCACTTACTATACTTCTTCTGTACATGTTCTGTACACTGCACTTACTATACTTCTGTACATGTTCTATATACTGCACTTACTATACTTCTCCTGTACATGTTCTGTACACTGCACTTACTATACTTCTCCTGTACATGTTCTGTACACTGCACTTACTATACTTCTGTACATGTTCTGTATACTGCACTTACTATACTTCTCCTGTACATGTTCTATATCCTGCACTTACTATACTTCTTCTGTACATGTTCTATATACTGCACTTACTATACTTCTCCTGTACATGTTCTATATACTGCACTTACTATACTTCTTCTGTACATGTTCTATATACTGCACTTAATATACTTCTGTACATGTTCTATATACTGCACTTACTATACTTCTTGTGTACATGTTCTATATACTGCACTTACTATACTTATTGTGTACATGTTCTGTATACTGCACTTACTATACTTCTCCTGTACATGTTCTGTATACTGCACTTACTATACTTCTGTACATGTTCTGTATACTGCACTTACTATACTTCTCCTGTACATGTTCTGTATACTGCACTTACTATACTTCTCCTGTACATGTTCTGTATACTGCACTTACTATACTTCTTCTGTACATGTTCTGTATACTGCACTTACTATACTTCTTCTGTACATGTTCTGTATACTGCACTTATTATACTTCTTCTGTACATGTTCTGTATACTGCAATTACTATACTTCTCCTGTACATGTTCTGTATACTGCACTTACTATACTTCTCCTGTACATGTTCTGTATACTGCACTTACTATACTTCTTCTGTACATGTTCTGTATACTGCACTTACTATACTTCTTCTGTACATGTTCTGTATACTGCACTTACTATACTTCTGTACATGTTCTGTATACTGCACTTACTATACTTCTCCTGTACATGTTCTATATCCTGCACTTACTATACTTCTTCTGTACATGTTCTATATACTGCACTTACTATACTTCTCCTGTACATGTTCTATATACTGCACTTACTATACTTCTTCTGTACATGTTCTATATACTGCACTTAATATACTTCTGTACATGTTCTATATACTGCACTTACTATACTTCTTGTGTACATGTTCTATATACTGCACTTACTATACTTATTGTGTACATGTTCTGTATACTGCACTTACTATACTTCTCCTGTACATGTTCTGTATACTGCACTTACTATACTTCTGTACATGTTCTGTATACTGCACTTACTATACTTCTCCTGTACATGTTCTGTATACTGCACTTACTATACTTCTCCTGTACATGTTCTGTATACTGCACTTACTATACTTCTTCTGTACATGTTCTGTATACTGCACTTACTATACTTCTGTACATGTTCTATATACTGCACTTACTATACTTCTCCTGTACATGTTCTGTACACTGCACTTACTATACTTCTCCTGTACATGTTCTGTACACTGCACTTACTATACTTCTGTACATGTTCTGTATACTGCACTTACTATACTTCTGTACATGTTCTATATACTGCACTTACTATACTTCTCCTGTACATGTTCTATATACTGCACTTACTATACTTCTGTACATGTTCTGTATACTGCACTTATTATACTTCTTCTGTACATGTTCTGTATACTGCACTTACTATACTTCTCCTGTACATGTTCTGTATACTGCACTTACTATACTTCTCCTGTACATGTTCTGTATACTGCACTTACTATACTTCTTCTGTACATGTTCTGTATACTGCACTTACTATACTTCTCCTGTACATGTTCTATATACTGCACTTACTATACTTCTCCTGTACATGTTCTGTATACTGCACTTACTATACTTCTTCTGTACATGTTCTTTATACTGCACTTACTATACTTCTTCTGTACATGTTCTATATACTGCACTTACTATACTTCTTCTGTACATGTTCTATATATTGCACTTACTATACTTCTTCTGTACATGTTCTATATACTGCACTTAATATACTTCTGTACATGTTCTATATACTGCACTTACTATACTTCTTGTGTACATGTTCTGTATACTGCACTTACTATACTTCTTCTGTACATATTCTATATACTGCACTTACTATACTTCTGTACATGTTCTGTATACTGCACTTACTATACTTCTCCTGTACATGTTCTATATACTGCACTTACTATACTTCTGTACATGTTCTGTATACTGCACTTACTATACTTCTTCTGTACATGTTCTATATACTGCACTTACTATACTTCTGTACATGTTCTGTATACTGCACTTACTATACTTCTCCTGTACATGTTCTATATACTGCACTTACTATACTTCTTCTGTACATGTTCTATATACTGCACTTACTATACTTCTTCTGTACATGTTCTATATACTGCACTTACTATACTTCTTCTGTACATGTTCTGTATACTGCACTTACTATACTTCTTGTGTACATGTTCTGTATACTGCACTTACTATACTTCTGTACATGTTCTATATACTGCACTTACTATACTTCTTCTGTACATGTTCTATATACTGCACTTACTATACTTCTTCTGTACATGTTCTGTATACTGCACTTACTATACTTCTCCTGTACATGTTCTGTATACTGCACTTACTATACTTCTTCTGTACATGTTCTGTATACTGCACTTACTATACTTCTCCTGTACATGTTCTGTATACTGCACTTACTATACTTCTTCTGTACATGTTCTATATCCTGCACTTACTATACTTCTCCTGTACATGTTCTATATACTGCACTTACTATACTTCTTCTGTACATGTTCTATATACTGCACTTACTATACTTCTGTACATGTTCTATATACTGCACTTACTATACTTCTTCTGTACATGTTCTATATACTGCACTTACTATACTTCTGTACATGTTCTATATACTGCACTTACTATACTTCTTCTGTACATGTTCTATATACTGCACTTACTATACTTCTTCTGTACATGTTCTATATACTGCACTTACTATACTTCTTCTGTACATGTTCTGTATACTGCACTTACTATACTTCTGTACATGTTATATATACTGCACTTACTATACTTCTTCTGTACATGTTCTGTATACTGCACTTACTATACTTCTTCTGTACATGTTCTGTATACTGCACTTACTATACTTCTTCTGTACATGTTCTATATACTGCACTTACTATACTTCTCCTGTACATGTTCTGTATACTGCACTTACTATACTTCTTCTGTACATATTCTGTATACTGCACTTACTATACTTCTCCTGTACATGTTCTATATACTGCACTTACTATACTTCTTCTGTACATGTTCTGTATACTGCACTTACTATACTTCTTCTGTACATGTTCTGTATACTGCACTTACTATACTTCTTCTGTACATGTTCTATATACTGCACTTACTATACTTCTCCTGTACATGTTCTGTATACTGCACTTACTATACTTCTTGTGTACATGTTCTATATATTGCACTTACTATACTTCTTCTGTACATATTCTGTATACTGCACTTACTATACTTCTTCTGTACATGTTCTATATACTGCACTTACTATACTTCTTCTGTACATGTTCTATATATTGCACTTACTATACTTCTGTACATGTTCTATATACTGCACTTACTATACTTCTTCTGTACATGTTCTGTATACTGCACTTACTATACTTCTTCTGTACATGTTCTGTATACTGCACTTACTATACTTCTTCTGTACATGTTCTATATACTGCACTTACTATACTTCTTCTGTACATGTTCTATATACTGCACTTACTATACTTCTTCTGTACATATTCTGTATACTGCACTTACTATACTTCTTCTGTACATGTTCTATATACTGCACTTACTATACTTCTTCTGTACATGTTCTATATCCTGCACTTACTATACTTCTTCTGTACATGTTCTATATACTGCACTTACTATACTTCTTCTGTACATGTTCTATATACTGCACTTAATATACTTCTGTACATGTTCTATATACTGCACTTACTATACTTCTTCTGTACATGTTCTGTATACTGCACTTACTATACTTCTGTACATGTTCTGTACACTGCACTTACTATACTTCTTGTGTACATGTTCTGTATACTGCACTTACTATACTTCTTCTGTACATGTTCTATATACTGCACTTACTATACTTCTCCTGTACATGTTCTGTATACTGCACTTACTATACTTCTTCTGTACATATTCTGTATACTGCACTTACTATACTTCTTCTGTACATGTTCTATATCCTGCACTTACTATACTTCTTCTGTACATGTTCTATATACTGCACTTACTATACTTCTTCTGTACATGTTCTATATACTGCACTTAATATACTTCTGTACATGTTCTATATACTGCACTTACTATACTTCTGTACATGTTCTATATACTGCACTTACTATACTTCTCCTGTACATGTTCTGTATACTGCACTTACTATACTTCTCCTGTACATGTTCTGTACACTGCACTTACTATACGTCTGTACATGTTCTATATACTGCACTTACTATACTTCTCCTGTACATGTTCTGTATACTGCACATACTATACTTCTCCTGTACATGTTCTGTATACTGCACTTACTATACTTCTTGTGTACATGTTCTGTATACTGCACTTACTATACTTCTGTACATGTTCTGTACACTGCACTTACTATACTTCTTGTGTACATGTTCTGTATACTGCACTTACTATACTTCTGTACATGTTCTATATACTGCACTTACTATACTTCTTCTGTACATATTCTATATACTGCACTTACTATACTTCTGTACATGTTCTGTATACTGCACTTACTATACTTCTTGTGTACATGTTCTGTATACTGCACTTACTATACTTCTGTACATGTTCTGTATACTGCACTTACTATACTTCTTGTGTACATGTTCTGTATACTGCACTTACTATACTTCTGTACATGTTCTGTACACTGCACTTACTATACTTCTTGTGTACATGTTCTGTATACTGCACTTACTATACTTCTTGTGTACATGTTCTGTATACTGCACTTACTATACTTTTTGTGTACATGTTCTGTATACTGCACATACTATACTTCTCCTGTACATGTTCTGTATACTGCACTTACTATACTTCTTGTGTACATGTTCTGTATACTGCACTTACTATACTTCTGTACATGTTCTGTACACTGCACTTACTATACTTCTTGTGTACATGTTCTGTATACTGCACTTACTATACTTCTCCTGTACATGTTCTGTATACTGCACTTACTATACTTCTTGTGTACATGTTCTGTATACTGCACATACTATACTTCTCCTGTACATGTTCTGTATACTGCACTTACTATACTTCTGTACATGTTCTGTATACTGCACTTACTATACTTCATACTGCACTTACTATACTTCTTCTGTACATGTTCTATATCCTGCACTTACTATACTTCTTCTGTACATGTTCTATATACTGCACTTACTATACTTCTTCTGTACATGTTCTATATACTGCACTTAATATACTTCTGTACATGTTCTATATACTGCACTTACTATACTTCTGTACATGTTCTATATACTGCACTTACTATACTTCTGTACATGTTCTATATACTGCACTTACTATACTTCTCCTGTACATGTTCTGTATACTGCACTTACTATACTTCTTGTGTACATGTTCTGTATACTGCACTTACTATACTTCTGTACATGTTCTGTACACTGCACTTACTATACTTCTTGTGTACATGTTCTGTATGCTGCACTTACTATACTTCTGTACATGTTCTATATACTGCACTTACTATACTTCTTCTGTACATATTCTATATACTGCACTTACTATACTTCTGTACATGTTCTGTATACTGCACTTACTATACTTCTTGTGTACATGTTCTGTATACTGCACTTACTATACTTCTGTACATGTTCTGTATACTGCACTTACTATACTTCTTGTGTACATGTTCTGTATACTGCACTTACTATACTTCTGTACATGTTCTGTACACTGCACTTACTATACTTCTTGTGTACATGTTCTGTATACTGCACTTACTATACTTCTTGTGTACATGTTCTGTATACTGCACTTACTATACTTTTTGTGTACATGTTCTGTATACTGCACATACTATACTTCTCCTGTACATGTTCTGTATACTGCACTTACTATACTTCTTGTGTACATGTTCTGTATACTGCACTTACTATACTTCTGTACATGTTCTGTACACTGCACTTACTATACTTCTTGTGTACATGTTCTGTATACTGCACTTACTATACTTCTCCTGTACATGTTCTGTATACTGCACTTACTATACTTCTTGTGTACATGTTCTGTATACTGCACATACTATACTTCTCCTGTACATGTTCTGTATACTGCACTTACTATACTTCTTGTGTACATGTTCTGTATACTGCACTTACTATACTTCTGTACATGTTCTGTATACTGCACTTACTATACTTCTTCTGTACATGTTCTGTATACTGCACTTACTATACTTCATACTGCACTTACTATACTTCTGTACATGTTCTATATACTGCACTTACTATACTTCTGTACATGTTCTGTACACTGCACTTACTATACTTCTTCTGTACATGTTCTGTATACTGCACTTACTATACTTCATACTGCACTTACTATACTTCTGTACATGTTCTATATACTGCACTTACTATACTTCTTCTGTACATGTTCTATATCCTGCACTTACTATACTTCTTCTGTACATGTTCTGTATACTGCACTTACTATACTTCTGTACATGTTCTATATACTGCACTTACTATACTTCTTCTGTACATGTTCTGTACACTGCACTTACTATATTTCTTCTGTACATGTTCTATATACTGCACTTACTATACTTCTGTACATGTTCTATATACTGCACTTACTATACTTCTTCTGTACATGTTCTATATACTGCACTTACTATACTTCTTCTGTACATGTTCTGTATACTGCACTTACTATACTTCTTGTGTACATGTTCTGTATACTGCACTTACTATACTTCATACTGCACTTACTATACTTCTCCTGTACATGTTCTATATACTGCACTTACTATACTTCTTCTGTACATGTTCTATATCCTGCACTTACTATATTTCTTCTGTACATGTTCTATATACTGCACTTACTATACTTCTGTACATGTTCTATATACTGCACTTACTATACTTCTTCTGTACATGTTCTATATACTGCACTTACTATACTTCTTCTGTACATGTTCTGTATACTGCACTTACTATACTTCTTGTGTACATGTTCTGTATACTGCACTTACTATACTTCTGTACATGTTCTATATCCTGCACTTACTATATTTCTTCTGTACATGTTCTGTATACTGCACTTACTATACTTCTTGTGTACATGTTCTGTATACTGCACTTACTATACTTCTGTACATGTTCTATATACTGCACTTACTATACTTCTCCTGTACATGTTCTGTATACTGCACTTACTATACTTCTTCTGTACATGTTCTGTATACTGCACTTACTATACTTCTTGTGTACATGTTCTATATACTGCACTTACTATACTTCTGTACATGTTCTATATACTGCACTTACTATACTTCTTCTGTACATGTTCTATATACTGCACTTACTATACTTCTTCTGTACATGTTCTATATACTGCACTTACTATACTTCTTCTGTACATGTTCTGTATACTGCACTTACTATACTTCTTCTGTACATGTTCTGTATACTGCACTTACTATACTTCTGTACATGTTCTGTATACTGCACTTATTATACTTCTCCTGTACATGTTCTGTATACTGCACTTACTATACTTCTGTACATGTTCTGTATACTGCACTTACTATACTTCTTCTGTACATGTTCTGTATACTGCACTTACTATACTTCTGTACATGTTCTGTATACTGCACTTACTATACTTCTTCTGTACATGTTCTATATACTGCACTTACTATACTTCTCCTGTACATGTTCTGTATACTGCACTTACTATACTTCTTCTGTACATGTTCTGTATACTGCACTTACTATACTTCTTCTGTACATGTTCTGTATACTGCACTTACTATACTTCTGTACATGTTCTGTATACTGCACTTACTATACTTCTTCTGTACATGTTCTGTATACTGCACTTACTATACTTCTTCTGTACATGTTCTGTATACTGCACTTACTATACTTCTTGTGTACATGTTCTGTATACTGCACTTACTATACTTCTCCTGTACATGTTCTATATACTGCACTTACTATACTTCTTCTGTACATGTTCTATATACTGCACTTACTATACTTCTCCTGTACATGTTCTATATACTGCACTTACTATACTTCTTGTGTACATGTTCTGTATACTGCACTTACTATACTTCTCCTGTACATGTTCTATATACTGCACTTACTATACTTCTTCTGTACATGTTCTGTATACTGCACTTACTATACTTCTTGTGTACATGTTCTGTATACTGCACTTACTATACTTCTCCTGTACATGTTCTGTATACTGCACTTACTATACTTCTCCTGTACATGTTCTATATACTGCACTTACTATACTTCTTCTGTACATGTTCTATATACTGCACTTACTATACTTCTCCTGTACATGTTCTGTATACTGCACTTACTATACTTCTTCTGTACATGTTCTGTATACTGCACTTACTATACTTCTGTACATGTTCTGTATACTGCACTTACAATACTTCTCCTGTACATGTTCTATATACTGCACTTACTATACTTCTCCTGTACATGTTCTATATACTGCACTTACTATACTTCTCCTGTACATGTTCTGTATACTGCACTTACTATACTTCTTCTGTACATGTTCTGTATACTGCACTTACTATACTTCTTCTGTACATGTTCTGTATACTGCACTTACTATACTTCTTCTGTACATGTTCTGTATACTGCACTTACTATACTTCTCCTGTACATGTTCTGTATACTGCACTTACTATACTTCTTCTGTACATGTTCTATATACTGCACTTACTATACTTCTCCTGTACATGTTCTGTATACTGCACTTACTATACTTCTTCTGTACATATTCTATATACTGCACTTACTATACTTCTGTACATGTTCTGTATACTGCACTTACTATACTTCTCCTGTACATGTTCTGTATACTGCACTTACTATACTTCTTCTGTACATGTTCTATATACTGCACTTACTATACTTCTCCTGTACATGTTCTATATACTGCACTTACTATACTTCTGTACATGTTCTGTATACTGCACTTACTATACTTCTCCTGTACATGTTCTGTATACTGCACTTACTATACTTCTTCTGTACATGTTCTGTATACTGCACTTACTATACTTCTCCTGTACATGTTCTGTATACTGCACTTACTATACTTCTTCTGTACATGTTCTATATACTGCACTTACTATACTTCTGTACATGTTCTATATACTGCACTTACTATACTTCTCCTGTACATGTTCTGTATACTGCACTTACTATACTTCTTCTGTACATGTTCTGTATACTGCACTTACTATACTTCTGTACATGTTCTGTATACTGCACTTACAATACTTCTCCTGTACATGTTCTATATACTGCACTTACTATACTTCTCCTGTACATGTTCTATATACTGCACTTACTATACTTCTCCTGTACATGTTCTGTATACTGCACTTACTATACTTCTTCTGTACATGTTCTGTATACTGCACTTACTATACTTCTTCTGTACATGTTCTGTATACTGCACTTACTATACTTCTTCTGTACATGTTCTGTATACTGCACTTACTATACTTCTGTACATGTTCTATATACTGCACTTACTATACTTCTCCTGTACATGTTCTGTATACTGCACTTACTATACTTCTCCTGTACATGTTCTATATACTGCACTTACTATACTTCTGTACATGTTCTATATACTGCACTTACTATACTTCTCCTGTACATGTTCTGTATACTGCACTTACTATACTTCTTCTGTACATATTCTATATACTGCACTTACTATACTTCTGTACATGTTCTGTATACTGCACTTACTATACTTCTCCTGTACATGTTCTGTATACTGCACTTACTATACTTCTTCTGTACATGTTCTATATACTGCACTTACTATACTTCTTCTGTACATGTTCTGCACATCCCAAGCACTTATAGATATATCGCCTATAATATAATTCTAACAGCAGCATGTCATGTTATTTAAAGCCAGCAGAGGGAGCACGTGCACACAAGGGGCCAGCCCAAGCATTGCACGCCTCTTCCTGCAAGTCCCACTCCCAGCCTCCTCACACAGCACTTTGTATTGCTCAGGAAAAGGAGGAGACATCGGGGTTTGGGGAGCTCGGTGTGACATATCCCAGTGTGCTGCATGTTACACCGGGAATGCTGCAACGTGGACTGTATGATGGGATCCAGGGATGTGCATAGGGAGCAGTGCTACAGATAAGGGGACTCCTCATTACACTGACTGGGTGCTGCTGCTGCAGCTGGAATTGTACAGGATCTGTCCATCTATGGAAGGTGATACGGGTCTGTGGGATCATTGATGCCAGTTACCTAAATACATTGTATCACTGAGCATTCATAGATCTTCTGCATAAGGGATTCATATCACATGTGCATGAGATCTTAACATCAGGGGCTTTGGAGGTGGGTGATCTGGAATAGAAGATCTACAGAGGAGGTGATCAGCTGGAATAGGAGACTTACAGAGGAGGTGATCAGCTGGAATAGGAGACTTACAGAGGAGGTGATCAGCTGGAATAGGAGACCCAAACAGGAGGTGATCAGCTATAAGAGGACATCCAAAGAGGAGGTGATTACCTGGAATAGGAGACCTTCAGAGGAGGTGATCAGCTGGAAGAGGAGATCCAAAGAGAAGGTGATCTACAGAGGAGGTGATCACCTGGAAGAGGAGACCCAAAGAGGAGTTGATCAGCTGGAATAGGGTATCTAGAGAGGAGGTGATCACCTGGAATAGGAGACCCAAACAGGAGGTGATCAGCTGGCTGGGATCCCTCCTTGTGCATGCACAGCCCCTCCAGGGGAGGATGGATAGGCGGTGAGACAGCATGGTCTACCCCGGGCCAATGGGCCTCATCACGGGGCTCCTCCTGGCTGCTGTGACCCCAGGATCAGCAGGTAAGATCAAGTCATGTTCTGGGTCAGATTCAGGGCGGGTAACCAGTGTTATATGGTTTCAGGTAAGGAGATTCAGTCATAAACATGTCAGAGGGTACACCTGGGCAGGGGACCACAAACATGTCAGAGGGTACACCTGGGCAGGGGACCACAAACATGTCAGAGGGTACACCTGGGCAGGGGACCACAAACATGTCAGAGGGTACACCTGGGCAGGGGACCACAAACATGTCAGAGGGTACACCTGGGCAGGGGACCACAAACATGTCAGAGGGTACACCTGGGCAGGGGACCACAAACATGTCAGAGGGTACACCTGGGCAGGGGACCACAAACATGTCAGAGGGTACACCTGGGCAGGGGACCACAAACATGTCAGAGGGTACACCTGGGCAGGGGACCACAAACATGTCAGAGGGTACACCTGGGCAGGGGACCACAAACATGTCAGAGGGTACACCTGGGCAGGGGACCACAAACATGTCAGAGGGTACACCTGGGCAGGGGACCACAAACATGGCAGAGAGTACACTTGGGCAGGGGACCACAAACATGTCAGAGGGTACACCTGGGCAGGGGACCACAAACATGTCAGAGGGTACACCTGGGCAGGGGACCACAAACATGTCAGAGGGTACACCTGGGCAGGGGACCACAAACATGGCAGAGAGTACACTTGGGCAGGGGACCACAAACATGTCAGAGGGTACACCTGGGCAAGGGACCATAAACATGTCAGAGGGTACACATGGGCAGGGGACCACAAACATGGCAGAGAGTACACCTGGGCAGGGGACCACAAACATGGCAGAGAATACACCTGGGCAGGGGACCACAAACATGGCAGAGAATACACCTGGGCAGGGGACCACAAACATGGTAGAGGGTACACCTGGGCAGGGGCCATAAACATGTCAGAGGGTACACCTGGGCAGGGGACCACAAACATGGCAGAGAGTACACCTGGGCAGGGGACCACAAACATGGCAGAGAGTACACCTGGGCAGGGGACCACAAACATGGCAGAGAGTACACCTGGGCAGGGGCCATAAACATGGCAGAGGGTACACCTGGGCAGGGGACCACAAACACGGCAGAGGGTACACCTGGGCAGGTCCATACACATGGCAGAGGGTAGCCCTGGGCAGGGTCCATACACATGGCAGAGGGTAGCCCTGGGCAGGGGCCATACACATGGCAGAGTGTACACCTGGGCAGGGGACCACAAACATGGCAGAGTGTACACCTGGACAGGGGACCACACACATTGCAGAGAGTACACCTGGGCAGGGGACCACAAACATGGCAGAGTGTACACCTGGACAGGGGACCACAATCATGGCAGAGTGTACACCTGGGCAGGGGACCACAAACATGGCAGAGAGTACACCTGGGCAGGGGACCACAATCATGGCAGAGTGTACACCTGGACAGGGGACCACACACATGGCAGAGTGTACACCTGGGCAGGGGACCACAATCATGGCCGAGAGTACACCTGGGCAGGGGACCACAAACATGGCAGAGAGTACACCTGAGCAGGGGAACTCAATCATGGCAGAGAGTACACCTGGGCAAGGGACCACAATCATGGCAGAGAGTACACCTGGGCAGGGGCCCACAATCATGGCAGAGAGTACACCTGGGCAGGGGCCATAAACATGGCAGAGAGTACACCTGGGCAGGGGACCACAAACATGGCAGAGAGTACACCTGGGCAGGGGCCATAAACATGGCAGAGAGTACACCTGGGCAGGGGCCCACAATCATGGCAGAGAGTACACCTGGGCAGGGGCCCACAATCATGATAGAGAGTACACCTGGGCAGGGGCCCACAATCATGATAGAGAGTACACCTGGGCAGGGGCCCACAATCATGGCAGAGAGTACACCTGGGCAGGGGCCCACAATCATGATAGAGAGTACACCTGGGCAGGGGCCCACAATCATGATAGAGAGTACACCTGGGCAGGGGCCCACAATCATGATAGAGAGTACACCTGGGCAGGGGCCCACAATCATGATAGAGGGTACACCTGGGCAGGGGACCATAAACATGATAGAAGGTACACCAGGGCAGGGGACCCTACAAGTGACAGAGGGTACACCTAAACTGAAGATTGAACATATGATACCCAAAAGCTGCAGAAAAAAATAAAAATACCTGACAGTGGACAGAACAGCCCATGTGTACCCTGTCATGTTTGGTATACAGTCCAGGTGTGGTCCAAACACATGATAGGGAGTACACCTGAGTAATGGACCATGCACCTGGGTATTTATGCATAGAGGGTACACCTGGGTATTTATATCTTTACTAGTTGATTTGGTGTCTCAAGGATGTTTTGTGTTAGGAGTGACACCAGAGTGGAGCTTATCATAAGTATCCAACAAGCACTCACACCAATACTGCTCCATCCTTACCCCTTTCTGCTGTCCTTTAACCATTTATGTTTTAATAAAGGTTTATATCAATAAATTAACGTGCCATTATCTAGAATTATTAATGTGAGAATTTATGTATTTAGGGCAGGGGCTACAAGCATGCCAGGATATCAGTATATCTGTACATGAGCACAGTTTTGGTCAATTTGATCCAGCCAATTCTTCCTGAGACTTTTGTGTATCTAGAGAACTGTAATTCAACATTCTTGAGTTACAGTAAGATTATAACTTAAATGTTTGGTTTATAGTTGGGGTTGGAACTAGGGTTGGGTCTAGTGTTAGTCTGGGTAATTGATGGGGTATTTAAGTTAGGGTTAGTCCTGGAATGTAAGCATTTCTGGAATAAGCATAATGCTATTCTGCATCTCAAGACAAACATTTAGGTAGATATAATGGGCAGATTAAAAGGGCCTTTTGGCTCGTCTGCCATCTGTGTCTCTGTGTTAAATATGGGCAAAATCAGTAATTTATGCAATATTATGTTATTTAACCAGATCATTTTATACTAAGTAACCTCCTTTAGTTTGAGTTATTCCTATCAGACCATTACACCAAAACTTGATATATTAAGACTGTTAATATGTGTAACTATAGAGTATAGTAATATTCTGATAATGAATGGACCAGATGCACTACAGATGTGATGACAGTGAATGGAATAAATGTGATGAAACTTCACAGACCAACTGATATAAAATAACAAGCCTGTTATAACACATAACTTTGTAATGTTAATCCTATGAGCTGCACAGAGGAGCAACCAGTATTGCATATCTAAGGCCCAATAGCGTGGTGGTGTGTTTCTGCAAAGGCCCATGAGGCCCATGCCTAGGACAGAATATATGCTGCCTGAAGTTTCCAGTGCAGTGCCATGATTGTGTGTGTATATTTGTATGCAGTGGCAGTTCTGTTTAAAGTGTATCTTGCACTTTCCGACATGTTGTTGTTGTTGCGGCTCTCTGTGACCCTATGGACTGCGGCATGCTATGCACACCTATGGCTATGTCTCTGGTTGTGGTTATCGATATGGCAATTTTTGGCAAATATACTGGAGTGGGTTGCCAGTTCCTTCTCCAGTGGACCATGATTTTGTCTGACCTCTCTATGACCTGCCCATCTTGGGTGACCCTACATAGTATAGTTCACAGCTTCATTGATGTGCATAAGCCCCTTCACCACAACACGGTAGCGACCCAGAAGGGGTTAGACAGGGGGTGTGTGTGTGTGTGTATATATATATATATATATATATATATATATATATATATATATATATATATATATATATATAATGTGTGTGTCTGTACACAGTGGATATAAAAAGTCTACACATCCCTGTTGAAATGTCAGGTTTCTGTGCTGTAAAAAAATTAGACAAAGATAAATAATTTCAGAACTTTTTCCACCTTTTAATGTGACCTATAAACTGTACAACTCAATTAAAAAACAAACTGAAATCTTTTAGGTGGAGGGAAGAAAAATAAAAATTATGTGGTTGCATAAGTCTGCACACCCTCTTATAACTGGGGATGTAGCTGTGTTAAGAATAAAGCAATCACATTCCAAATCGTGTTAAATAGGAGTCAGCATAAACCTGCCATCATTTAAAGTGCCTCTGATTAACTCCAAATAAAGTTTAGCTGCTCTAGTTGGTCTTTCCTGAAATGTTCTTAGTCGCATCCCACAGCAAAAGCCATGGTCCACAGAGAGCTTCCAAAGCATCAGAGGGATCTCATTGTTAAAAGGTATCAGTCAGGAGAAGGGTACAAAAGAATTTCCAAGGCATTAGATATACCATGGAACACAGTGAAGACAGTCATCATCAAGTGGAGAAAATATGGCACAACAGTGACATTACCAAGAACTGGAGCTCCCTCCAAAATTGATGAAAAGATGAGAAAAAACTGGTCTGGGAGGCTACCAAGAGGCCTACAGCAACATTAAAGGAGCTGCAGGAATATCTGGCAAGTACTGGCTGTGTGGTACATGTGACAACAATCTCCTGTATTCTTCATATGTCTGGGCTATGGGGTAGAGTGGCAAGACGAAAGCCTTTTCTTACAAAGAAAAACATCCAAGCCAGGCTACATTTTGCAAAAACACATCTGAAGTCTCCCAAAAGCATGTGGGAAAAGGTGTTATGGTCTGATGAAACCAAGGTTGAACTTTTTGGCCATAATTCCAAAAGATATGTTTGGCGCAAAAACAACACTGCACATCACCCAAAGAACACCATACCCACAGGAAGCATGGTGGTGTCAGCATCATGCTTTGGGGCTGTTTTTCTTCAGCTAGAACTGGGGCCTTAGTTAAGATAGAGAGAATTATGAACAGTTCCAAATACCAGTCAATATTGGCACAAAACCTTCGGGCTTCTGCTAGAAAGCTGAACATGAAGAGGAACTTCATCTTTCAGCATCACAACGACCCAAAGCATACATCCAAATCAACAAAGGAATGGCTTCACCAGAAGAAGATTAAAGGTTTGGAATGGCCCAGCCAGAGCCCAGACCTGAATCCAATTGAAAATCTGTGGGGTGATCTGAAGAGGGCTGTGCACAGGAGATGCCCTGGCAATCTGACAGATTTGGAGTGTTTTTGCAAAGAAGAGTGGGCAAATCTTGCCAAGTCAAAATGTGCCATGCTGATAGACTCATACCCAAAAAGACTGAGTGCTGTAATAAAATCAAAAGGTGCTTCAACAAAGTATTAGTTTAAGGGTGTGCATACTTATGCAACCATATTATTTTATTTTTATCTTTTATTATTTTTCTTCCCTCTACCTAAAAGATTTCAGTTTGTTGTTCAATTGAGTTGTACAGTTTATTGGTCACATTAAAGGTGGAAAAAGTTCTGAAATGATTTATCTTTGTCTCATTTTTATATATATATATATATATATATATATATATATATATATATATATACACGCACTACTGTATATTGTATATGCAGTGTTGTGGTAATCTTATAGAGAAACAGTAACTGGGGCATGTGGTGGTCACAAAAATATATATGGGCCTAGGGCAGCGTAAAACCCGAATAAACCCCTTTGTAACTCACATTCATAAAAATATCACAATGATTTCAGTTGAAATATTTTCACTTTAGATCTTTTCTGTACCAGTATATCAAATTGATTTGCTTTTCTTTTGTGGGCAATGGAATAGGTTAGTGGGTTTATTTATTTATAGACAACAAGATGTATACAGCTACCACCTTCTTGTTGCATAAATCTGCCAGAGCAATGGTGGCATCATTTTGGTTCATCAGGTGTAACCAGAGAATAAATATACTAGGCTGACACATGATAACAGTCCTGCGATATACGTCTCAGTGCTAATTACCTATGGGCATACTCTATAAATACTTCAGTACTGGCATCGGTAATGATGAAGGTGGGAGAGCTATAATTGATGATACCTGCACAAAAAACTTTGGCCAAAGCTTCTGCCTTTTGATTGAACAATGTAATGTTCCCACAAAGTACATTTTCCATGTATTATTAAAAAATGTGTGGTGTTGTTTTTTTTTAGAAAATGGATGTATGTATTTGCTCTTGAGCTGTAGTGCTGTATGCAGACCATTTTCTCTGCCAGTTATCTGTGCAATAAATAGGCAGCTGCATATGTCACTTGCATGCTATGGCACATTCTGGCAAAGGTGTGTGGAGTTAGTCTAAAAGTTTTGTAAGTAAACAGCTATTTTCATCTTTCTCACAAAAGATCAGCTTTTTAATCACAGTTAACTGGAAAGTTGTTTATACTAATATTAATAAATTATGAAGGCCCTGCTATTACACTGTTTTACCGAAGGGTTTCACAAAAAAAATGTATAGCTTTGCACCCTCTTTTAGATCGCTACATTGTCATGGTGAATGGGCTAGTGTTCTTCAATGAAGCTGTGAGCTAAACCATGTAGGTTCACCCAAGATAGGCAGGTCATAGCAGAGCTATCGGACAAATCACAGTCCACTAGAGAAGGTACTTGCAACCTACTCCAGTATCTTTGCCAAAAATACCTTCTGGATAAGCACAACCAGACACAAGCAGCCTTATTAAATTGTGATTCGGTAAATTTAAGCACACTGCATATTTTTTTTACAGAAGTTTTTAGTTAGTGAACTTCTAACCAAAAGCAAGGTCTTCACTAACTAAAAACTTCTGTAAAAAAATATGCTGTGTGCTTAAATAGAGCCCTTTTAAATTTACCAAATTACAATTTAATAAGGCTGAAGATGTCTCCCTCCATGGCGAAGACTTAAGAATCTGGCAGCCTCTTCCGTCCTAGCTGGGAGGTTCCTAGGTGCGGGTTCCATGAGTATTAGTTGGGATTTGTGTGTTCCATCAATTTGTTTTAAGCCTGACAATGCAAAATAACTTCATAATATCTTTTAAATCATTCTGTAGTTACTCTATTTGTGTACTGATTGTTTATGTTCTATAAATGGAAAAATCACATTGTTTCAGTCTGTGATGGCAGTTTGTGCAGCAAGGCATCATAGGATGTGTAGTTTTGTTTGTCCCCTGCACAAGAAATCAGGGAGAAACTACGACAATGCTGTGTGGATTTCTGCACTGTGTTGCTGTTGGCTTGGAAGCTAGTATAGGGTTAAAACCATACACAAATGCAGTGTTTCTATTGGTTAGTACCAAGTGCCTATGTAAGCAGCTCTGGGGGTGTGGAAAACAAGTTATTTTTTCAATTAAATAAATCTGTGTGTATAGAATGAGTCAATGTGTGTTACTGATATAAGCAGCCTCTGATAAAGGTAAAACAGGGACATTTAGATATACATTTAATACAGACAGCAGCTAGATTAAAAAATATCTATTTATGGAATATCACAATTGGAACAACAAATGTAATATTTTAATGGCAACAATGTTTTATCTTTTATACCAAATTATCAATTCTTGTATTATTTTAGCAGCTCATGCTACATGTTACTTTCTCTTGTATGCTTGTAAGCTTATGAGCCTTGCATTGTTCCTAATGAAAGCCCTGACAGTTGCAAATGCCACATTTCTGTTATGGATATGGAAAACTCCAGTTTATTCAAAGTCTCCTCCTACCTCAGGAAATAGAACAGTAGAAAACAAAAGTAGTGTAGTTCTCGGAAATGGTGTATTAAAATATATAGCCACTGTTGTCCTTTTTAAAGGAAGAGAAAACGCTCTTGTTTGTGAAATATGTAACAACATTAGCAGCAGTATAAGCCATGGACATAAAACATTTTGGGGGAATATCTACATTTTTGAAGACTCTCTTTATGAGTAGAGGAATTCGATATTATCTTTTTTTTTTATACCACTTACTGAGAGTTAGAACATGAGTGTTTTTTATCTCTGGAAGGCCGAGGAGAGGGCAGAAGGCTTTGTTAGGTAATTGGATAAAACCAAAATAAATACCACAACCCTTCCATCGAACAGACTGAGAAGCAGCAGGAAATGCAACTTTTGCTGTTCAAAAATATAAACGCTCCTCGGCCACACAGCTTCCACCAACATAACATGGATGCCTCTGTTGTCCATGACTTTTTTTCCCTGCTTATGATCTTTGTCGGATAAAAACATATAAATATATTTTTATTGTACAGTGTATCTTACATACACGATTAGACCGCTCTCCTAGTCCTTACAAAGTCAGGCTAAATCTATGTGCATTTCCCTAAGGAACATATTAGGAAGCAGACAGCCTCCCCTCTAGTCAGGGCCCTGGAGGCTGCTGGGAAAACGCTGCACACAGTAGGTAGCTGTACTAATTCTATCAGTTCACCCACAAAACAAATGTATGAGCTTCTGCTCCATTTAAATAAAGGTGGCTGAGATCTTGGCCCTCAGTATCTGTAACATCCTAATGAGCTGCTGAACTGATGGCAGAGCTCGAGCGTCACATATTGTGCACCCACATAAGCAGCTTATTATTAGGAAGAGGCTTCTACCCCTGACAATATGGAGAAGATGTTGCCCCATTTGTTTGTATTGATAACAAAGCATATTTTCTATGGAGGAGATGTATATAAATATACAGAAGAGGAGTACCGGATGTTTTGTTATCCAGACTAGGCCTACATATAGTAGTTTGCGTCTCTGTATGGTTCAGTAATGGAGATGGCTTATGACCAGATGACAAGACTGTAAAGGGAGCCATACTGTATTTAAATGCTGAACTTTGCATGATATCAAAGGCAGAAAAGACAAAGGAGATACTGGAATTCAAAAAGGGGCACTTATATGCTTGAACATTGATGCACCATTTTGTTAATGTGTTCACAGTGCTCCATACAGATATATACGTATAGTCTGTAGAACCAAGTTGCAGGCTTCTATCCGTATACTAGACCAAGAGAAAGGGGGCATGGTCAGGGCTAGGAGACAGAGCTGTGTCTTTAAATGTGACACTTTCCTTTTGGGAGGTATGTACTTGTAGAGTTCCAGAAAATTCCATAATGCTAGGAAGACTTGTTGTTGTTGTCCAGTCCTTCAGTTGTGCCCGATTCTCAGTGACGCAGCACACCAGGCTCATCTGTCTGTGTTTCTGATTGTGCTTATCCATTAGGTTTTCATGATACTGGAGTGGGACCCATCCTCGGTGATCCTACAGCTTCACAAGCCCCTTCATTACGACAAGGTAGTGATCCAGAAGGGGTACAATAAACTAGAACTTGACAATTCTCTGTAGCCAAGAAACCACAGTCCTAAAATGTTACTCCGGGCTGCCAAATGTTTTTCTGTTAAACATATATTTCTACATTTAATACCTTTCCTGGTTCCTAAAAAAAATTGAGTGGACTTTTTCTTGTCAGATAAATTTTTCAACACTTGCAATAAACATATGTTTTGCATTTGTACATACATTGGAATACAGTATAATAAGACAAGACTGCATAGTTATAATCACCTGTATACGTATAATACCCTTTAAATATACATTTGCTACCCTCACACACACACACACACAGATATATATATATATATATATATATATATATATATATATATATATATATACAGTAGACTCTCCGTTATCCGGCACCCACAGGATTGGTAGATGCTGGATAAATGTAGATTCTGGTTGCTTGAGAGTTGCATATAAAATAGTCCTAGATTAGCTGCACATAGGATGTTCTTCTAAGTATATTTGTCAGTGAGGACTGCTGTTCTAGCAGCAGCAGCTTTCACTCCTCACTTACACGCAGGTACGTTCGGCTGGAGGATGCGGTGCTGAACCCGGGGAATGTAACGCCAACACTGCGCTGGCTCAGTCACTCATGCCTGTCTGCTTACAGGTAACACTGAATTGCAGAGACGTACAGTGGATGACATCTAGGTGCCTATAAGCATTTTGTGGCATGACAACCTGGCTCCTGGCATTTGTTGAGTCCCGTAAAAAATTTAATTTTTATTTAAAGTACTGTATTCAGTTGTTTTGTTTTTCTGGTTGCCTAAGCGTTCTAGTTAACTGAGAGTTTACTGTGTGTGTGTGTGTTTATATACAGTGTGTGTATATATATATATATATATATATATATATATATATATATATATATATATATTCACTGCCATCTACTCTATTACTGGCATTTGTACTAATGGAAAAGGTGGTAATGTCCTTTTGGGAAATGGCAAGCATGGAATACTCATAGCATATTTATTATGGAACATGGACAAGTCTTGACAAGGGTTCCAGGCAAGTGCTTCTTTTTTCTGGCTCCTAAAATGTTTGTCTGGCATTTTAACTTTTGAGCTTTCAGGAAATTCTGTCAACATGTATATAATATACCTATATGTCTATTTTATGTACTTAAATTTAAGAAGTATACTATAGACACATTTGGTAATATTTGTGGTCTGTAGATTAGTATTAGTAGTAGTAGTAGTAGTAGTAGTAGTAGGGGTGGAACTATTATGGAAGTCTGAGTTCCTAATCTTTTTATTTCTAGATCCTAAATATTTTCCTGAAGTTTAATGTATCTGTATGAGTGGCTCCCTCCCTGGCCCTTAGAAATAGACTATCTGGCTCCTAGATAATCTACCATTATATATTTTGTCCTCCCCTGAATGTAGCTGGTAAGGCAGAGAGATCCTTGTTATGAGTCACCATGTTTTTTTAAAGATGGTGATAAGCATGGTCTCCCAAGTGTGAGTGCACAGACAAGGGCAGAAACATGAGTCTTGCTAATTCAGGTTACTTTGAATGAAATTCTATCCATAAACTTTTGAAAGATATAAATATATATATATATATATATATATTTTTTTTTTTTGTGAACCTTTTCTGAGCTGCTTCTGGACTTGTGCAAGTATCTGTATTGTATGGCCAAAATCATTACTGGAGCTGCTAAATCAGCCAGAGATTTATAATGCTAAATTCTTATGGAGGTAGAATATTTTTATTATACAACAATAACCATGCACTATCACCTGGCTGTCAGAGAAATGGATTTATATGTTATTTGTTCACATAATTGTCTGATTTTATATTATTCTAAGAATATATTAATATACTGTATATTTGGTATATAGAGGCTTCCCTCCTGAGATCTGCTGGAAAAATCCCAGTTTCAAGTTGGAATTTTATTATGAAGGCTATATGTTATTATTCCAAGAATGCTGTTACGGAAGAGCTATGGGGTTTGAGCTGCAAACAAAATAGACAATATTAAAGGAACGTTGTATAAATATACATTTGAAAACTTTGATTCTGATTAAAAGGGTAAGTAAGTTTGCTGGATTAGGAAAGCATCTGATAGAGGATAATTAATAGTGTATGCAAACATTCTTTTGCATGAAACAAAAATCCCAAAATAAACACTTAAATTGAAGTCCGCAAAATCTCTTGTAATTTCTGACAGTTGCAAAATAGGGTTAACACCCTCCAAGCCCAGGCTAAATTAGCATAACATTTAAAATGATTGTTTTGGCCAATTAGGTTAGCTGAAACTTTTGAATTAACTCTGGGTTCCTGTTTGTGCTTCAAAGCAGCCTGGGATATGTATGTGTATCACTGATATGTGCTATGTATTGCTGCTGACATACAGACAGGAAGCCGCAAGGAGATTAGCTGAGCAAGCAACAGCAGGTAAATAGTGTGTTAATATTGCTCCCCTAATGCTGATTGTGGGGATCAGATGCTTGTGTAGACACCCTCAGGATGTGTCAACATAATCATTAAAGGAAGTTTTAGATATTAATAAAAATAAAATGTTTTATAAGATGTGCTGCATACATAAAGGCTGCTTTTTGCCTATAAAGTGCAGAAATGTATTAATCCTTGAAACTTTCATATCCCTTTAAGAACATAATTAGGTAGGGAAAAAGTCATAAAGCAGTATTAAAAAATGTTGCCTATGTTTGACAATGGAGGCCCCTGTTATACCCTTTTGTAGTTGTGTGTATAGTGAGGTGTTTACATGTATGGAGAGCAGAGCTTGCATCTATTGATGCAAGCTATCTGCTTCTGATACTGTGATGGGAAGTGGGTGGTATCCACTTCAGTCAGATCCAAATATCTAAGAAACACTCTTTTTCCTTCCACTGAGAGAGAAAATCTCCATTATTAAGGAGCTGATTCGACATGGACAAGATGGAATCCTGTATTCATAAATAGTCTTGAGAAATTCTGATTGTATCTAAAAAATGTTTATGCCCATGGCTCACATTGCTGCTGATTTTTTTTAATTTGTTGCATACTTCACAAGCAAGGGAAGCTTTTCTTGAACTACACTGGTCCCAAGACAGATATGAATGGAAGCTCTACTGACTTAAGACATCAAAGACCTGGTACATTAGTACATATGTCCCCTAGGATAATATAGAAATAAGGAATTCTCAAACAACTCAACCTTTAATATATCTGGCCCCAGGATACAATTATATTAATGTAATGAATCTGAAATAATGAAAAATCCATAAAACTGAGCGACATCAATGACTTCTTCACATGTAATTAAGGTTGGAAAAAAGGCTCATCAAGTTCAACCTTTTTAGGTCTCCTTTGATCTTTGTATTATATGAATTGTGAGATGATACAGAGAAAGGTAAACAGAAAACCATAATGAAACATTGCCTATTGTGTCATAAATGAAAAATCCTTTCTGATCCCCAAAACTGGCAATTGGATTATTACCTGGATCAATATCCTTCCGATTGTAGTTATCCAACATAATCTTGTATGCCCTTTTTATTCAAAAATATAATGAACCCACAATTTGCCTCACTTTACTATGAGGAAATATTTAGTTACTTTAAGCTGAAATCTTTTTTTTTTTTTTCTATCCTCAGTGGGTGTATATTCATTTTATGTACTATACCTACATAGCCCTCATTACTTTTGCCAGTGTCCATGTGAGGGATCCCACACTACCAGTGTCTTGTACTGCATGTTTGTTTCTTAGCAGTCTGAGACACTACAGGTATGAAGCCTATCCCCTGTGGAAATGGCTTTAGGTCACAGCTGTGCAAGATGTCAAATGTCTTGAAACGGAGAAGCAGGAAAGGGAAGGTAAATTGTATGCCATAATTACATTGAGGATAATAAACTAATTAATCTAGTTAAAATAATTTAACCTCAAGAGTCCATTGAATGCCAAATATGAGTCTATAACAGTCCTGGTATTGGCTCACAGCAGCACTAACAAGTAAACAATATAGAAGTCTGATGTTTCTAGTATTGGGTCCTGTGTCCACACACGCATCCATCGGTCTGAAGTAAAATAAAAGCCAAAAATATTTTTTGAAATGACATTGACTGAAGTCCGTGACTAAGCAAGCTTTGTGAAGTACGACTGTAGCTCTTTTTATTTTTTTTGCAGCAATGTTGTTGATTATTTGATTTATTTGATTTTTTTTTTGTCTAGTTTTAAAATTGAAATATCATATGTTACAGGTGACTTCTGAGATTGTCCTTAAGCAGCGAGCAGTTCATTCAAAGACCACTTATCTCTCTCCACCGTCAACACCTCGAACCCCTTGTTGTGAGGATACATACACACAAAAAATGTCACCTTCTGCTATTGACAGCCCAACAATTATTTTTTTTCTAATAACATTGGTTACATAGGCTATTTTAGATATTTTACTAATTTAGGGGTGCTAAACTCAAACAGGGCCATACAAATTCTGCATGATTTACTATTTATTTTATTATTTTTCTTATATGGGTATCCAAGCATTCAAATTATTATGATTGTTGTCTTGAAGTTGCATTTATTTTCATATTTACAATTAATTAGCATACATTTTCAGTAGTAACCATGAAATGCAGTAAATCTCATTTACAGTCGCAAGCTGTTCATTTTTCCTTTCATGTGTTGAGGTGTCTTCGCTCTGTTAAAACCAACAGTAGTCTCCCATCATGGCTCATTCACATCTGTCTTGGTATATCTCCTCCATGGTTTGGATATCCTTGTGAAATCTTTCCCCTGCTCATCACTGACTGTTTCTAGATTCTTGGAAATGAAGTTAAGATGAGAATGCAAAAAGTGGATCTTTAAAGACATCCTACTGCCAATATTTTAATATTTCTAGAGAAAATCTTGAATGAGCAGATGGTAGTTTACCTTGTTATTGTTCCCCAGAAAACCCTTGACCATTCTCTGGGGTTGTGAATTGTTCCTGTTTCTTTAATCAGCCCAAAAGCATCCATGTAAAAACACAAACAATCAGACATATTGTAAAATTAAGACAAAGCCCCATTTCTCTTTCTGAACAACAATAATATTGTAGCCTTGAACAGAAGATTCCACGTTTTAAAGTCTTGAACCTAAAGGCTCCACATTTTAAAGTCTTGAACCTAAAAGCTCAGCTTGTATATAGGCCCAGATCTTTAGATTAAATGGATATGTAATTTAGCTGAAATACGATTGCATCTGATAGAGGAGAATTAGTAGTGTATGAAAAAAAATGTGCATGAAAAAATACCAAAAATAAGCATTTAAATTGAAGTTAGCAAAATATCTTTTCATTTCTGTCAGTTGAAATTTAGGGGTAACACCCTCTAAACCCAGGCTAAACTGGTAAACAATTTGAAAAATAGTTTTGTATCACAATCTGGCAGTTGTGTCAGTTTTTTTTCTCTCTGCCTCCCTCCTTATGGGCAATTTCAGCTGTGACCCCAGCAACCATAATTTCCTTTTAGAGGTCACACACTGTACCCTGCAGGGTACACTTTATGTAAGCTTCCTGGGGGTGTGCACATCCACGTATCAGTATCTAGCATATAAATATGTAAGTACATTAAACTTTTCAATCTAACCAATATTTTTCTACTAATCAGTAGCTGTTTATTAGGAAACCATGAAACCCCTGAAACTTACATATAGCTTTAATTTTGCTGTATCAGGTGAGGCCTACTTAAATTTTTCAGTTCTGTATATAAGGTCCCGAAAATTTTCAGGTGCATGTTCAACTTCTGTCTGAAGAAGATTAATATGTCTTGATAGTTTTCTGGATTCTTAGGAATACCTTCTCTTATGAGGAACTGGCATTATAACAATGGTACATTTGAATACTTGATATTTTCTTTTTGAAAAGCCTTCTGTGTTTGTTACTTGTTGGCTCAGTCAAAACCATGGGAACAGCAAAATGCCTGCATTTCTTCTTACCTTTTACCCATTCAGTCTAACATACCATGTAATGAAGGGCCCGTAGCCCACCTCAGGCTTGCCTGGGGTTGGGGGGAGGGGCCACCTGACATGGCAGGCCCGGGTAGGGGCGGGGTGTTGGCTAGCTGAGGGAGGTGGAGCAATGTAGGCATTTGCCGCCAATTTTCTCCAGTCCGCCCCCAGCTAGCCATGGGAGCAGATGTGCTGCTGGTGCAGCCCCTGTTTATGGCCTCTAGAGTGTTAGGGAGCTGGCCCCTAGCTAGCCATGGAAGAGGATGGAGCTGCTAGTGCTCCTTGTCATAGTGTATGTGAGTGCTGGGGGGCACTGATGTGAACACTGCTGAGCTGGTTCAGGCCACAGACCTGGTTGATGCAGCTGTGAGGGCTGTGTTGTCTCTGGGTGTGCAGGGGAGGGTAAGCTGTGTCCCTGCTATCAAGGCAGCATGTATTATGAACTGCATTATATAACTCTGTAGTAGACTTATATATTATACACTTATATATGTATGTATATATGTTTAGGTGTGTATACATGTGTGTGGGTGTTTATGTATGTTTATATGTGTTTGGGTATGTTTTTTTGTTGTTGAGTATTATATTTATGTATGGATATGTATGTATGTGTGTGTATGTGTATATTTATATATATAATTATATATATATATATGTGTGTGCATGTGGTTATGTATGTATATATATATATATATATATATATATATGTGTATTTGGATATATGTATGCTTTTGGTTCTGTGTTTATGTATATGGATATACATGTGCTTGTTATGTATGTATGATCTATTTATATATGTATGTATTTGGACATATTTATATGTATGTATATTTGTTTTGTAGGTATATTGGTTATGTATGGGCTTTGTTTGGTTCATGTGCATTGTGTATATGTTTTGTGTGTATTTCATATGTGTATTGTGTTTTGTTGTATGGGTACATATGTTTGTGTATTGTATATATTTATGTGTATAGATTATGTGGGGTGGTCAGAGTGCACATTATCATATTAGTGAAGGCTGTGTGTACCATGTTGCTGTGTGCTGGGACTCCTGGTGATGTAACCAGGCCTTCCTTCCCTTTCAGGCTGCCATGCTGTCTGGGAGCTGCAGTGTAGGTGAGCAGCACTTGGTCACATTATTTGCAGCATTCTCTGTCAATATGATAGTCAAGTCTAGGGGACTGCTGTTATATATATTGACATATTCTGTATACTGCGGTTTTCATCCGCTATAAATCTATTTCATATTATTATCTACGAGTCTGAGGACGTTGTGTGATTAGTTAATACTTACATAATTTTCCCTTGCGTTATTTGTATAATAGTGTGTTCATAACTGGAGTACGGGGGACAGATAGAACTTTTAATTCTGGCGCTGGCAGTTGGCTTCTCCAATTGCAGTCTAAGGGGTTGAACACCAGGTGATTTATAGTGAGATTAGACTGTAGCAGTTGCGGTCTGGAATGATCATATGATTTGCGGTTGTTCTTGCTGCAACTGCACTAGGTACAGTGCTTAGTGCTGTGCCTTAAGGATTGTCAGTGGACCACCCTTATGGAACTGCTTGGCATATTGGGGCCATAAGCCTATATATCAGGTTACCAGGGGCTGTCTTAAGGGGGGAGCAGGGCAGAGAGGCCTTAGAAAGTTATAGGGCCAATTCCTTCCCATAGTGTCCTCCTTAGACGGGTTGGTGCCCAGGTTGTTTAGTGACATTGCGCGCTTATTATACTTAACCGCCTTGACATCGGGGTATTGTGGCTGTTTATAAACAGTCTACTTTATAGAGGTCCATATCAAGGGATAGTGGGGAGTTTGGGGTCTGATGGCTCGGGCATAGCAAGTATTTGTTGTGTAGGTTCCTGCCAGGTATGTTTGATATAGTTAGGTTATTGTGCTGTTGGTCGCAGCTTGAGATCGGTGTCTGCACTGAGTTCCCTTCATAGGCGGTCCAACGGGAGGTTAGTTATATGGGGTAAATCTATTTGCCTGTACTCGTTCTCCTTGGTATCATTTTCATCTCGGCTGTCTTGCGGGGTCATTTCTGCATGTTCCTGGCAGGGTTGTGCTTGTGGTTCTAGGGTACGTTAGGGGTATAGGCCTCCCGGTATGCTGGGAGGCTTTACCATTTTATCGCATTACCGTTCTGTGCCGTAGGTTCTCATTCCCCGTTCATCATCTCTATCGTCGTGGGTTCCATTGATCAGGTAGGCAGTTCTCATACCACTAGTTTCAGGTTTGTAGTGGGATTTGGAAGGAGGCCGGGTGGCATTCCAGCAGAATTATCCCTTTTTGGGTATGTCGTATACTCCTCCACGGTTTACTCTTATGCCTTATCCGCTATGGTCTTGGGTGGTTATATTGACTCCTGAAGGTGGGTCTAGGGTAGGTGTTTGGTACATTCCTAGTTATAGTAGAGGTGTTTGCGTCTGATAATATAGACATTGGTGCTCTAGGCTACCGATGTTAAAGGTGGACAAGTGTTTTTTATATGTAATTTTTGTCTCAGTTGTTTTTTGCACAGGCAAGTTTTTCCATAGTGTTGGCAGGGTAGCTGATGGATTAGATCCGCTGGTAGCAGTTTTTCTTTTCATATACCAGCTCTTTTCAAATCTGGCTGTAACGGCATCTGGGGACCTGCGTCGGGCCCCTGGTCTGTCTGGTTAGAGGTAGTGTAGGTTATGCAGCGAGATGAAAGATTGTAAGCCATGATTGCGCCATTTGGTGGGTAGCGGTGTGCGTGTTCAGTGGGTCTATCACATGTATATATTTTTTTTATTTTGTATGGTAATGGAGATATGTATAAGGGATTGTCAGATTTTGTCTCGGATAAAAAAAAAAAAAAAGTCTTAGGGGTCGTGCTGGCGGGGCGCTAACGCTTGATATCCGGTAATAGTCATAAAGCAGAGGGTATTATATGCTTTTCCAGGTGAGTTCCAGGATATTATTAACTCTTTGTACCGGGATTGGCAACGTGCAGACTGAGGAGTATATATGGGTTATTACAGAGGTGGTTTTTTTTGGTCTCTATGCAACAAGGGCTGTCACTCCTGTCGTCCCCGGCGGTTGTATCACGCTTTGATACTTTATTAACTTTTATTTGTAACACGCCAACATATTCCGTAGCGCAATACAGGGGATAAAAACAAGGGAAAATACAGCATTAACAACATTCCAAAAATGGAGGACCCTGTTTTGATCATTCAAGGTGGTATCATAAGCTATTGTGATAGGTATGTGCTGTAAGGTATTTGGCTTCGTAGATCTTGCTAGAGTTATACACGGATGGTTGGCAGTGGATCGAAGGGCAGTAAGTAGAGGAGGCAGTGATTGCAGTGGTGGTGCAGGCTGTTTCTCAGTATGTAGTTGCTTGTTCAGGACAACGTTGTTGAAAACCCTGTGCTCAGTACGGATAGAGGAGCATATAGTATTATGAAGATACAAGGTCAAAAAGACAGGATGGAGGACTGTTCCTTCTCAGGTGCGAGCCTCAGACTGCAGGCCAGGGTGGGAGGTTGGACAGTTTGGGCACTGGGTACACTATCCGTAGGCTCAGAGGAGGAGTCCCCCAAAGGTGGGGGGGGGGGGGGCAAGTAGCAGTGTGGCCCATCGGAAATCAAGCTGGGTTAATGGGTCCTGACGTAGGAATGGGTAGAGAAAGCAAGGGGTAAAGGCGAACAGGAGGTATGGCAAAGGGACAGCAGGCGACGGGTAGCCTTTTCCCAAGGGCCGGAGATACCACTGTTCGGAAAGGAGGTCTGTGATAAGGGCAAAGCCTTCGGGCTGTGCAGCCATCTCTCCTTCCCGCTGGTGTGCCGGTAGTGAGAGTTTGGTTAGTAGACAGGCAGGGAGGGCGACCTCAGATGCCTGGTCTTAGGATCCAAAGGGTGATCGTAAAGGCGAACAGGAGGTATGGCAAAGGGACAGCAGGCGACTGGTAGCCTTTTCCCAAGGGCCGGAGATACCACTGTTCGTGAAGGAGGTCTATGATAAGGGCGAAGCCTTGTGGGCTGTGCAGCCATCTCTCCTTCCCACTGGTGTGCCGGCAGTGAGAGTTTGGTTAGTATACAGGCAGGGAGGGCGACCTCAGGTGCCTAGTCTTGGGATCCAAAGGGTGATCGTAAAGGCGAACAGGAGGTATGGCAAAGGGACAGCAGGCGACTGGTAGCCTTTTCCCAAGGGCCGGAGATACCACTGTTCGGGAAGGAGGTCTGTGATAAGGGCGAAGCCTTGCGGGCTGTGCAGCCATCTCTCCTTCCCGCTGGTGTGCCGGTAGTGAGAGTTTGGTTAATATATACAGGCAAGGTGGGGAGACCTCAGGTATGACCATATGGCTGGTTACTGCGGTTATGGAAAGAGGTCTGTGACAAGTTTAAATCCTTGCGTTTCTGTGCGGCCATCTCTTTCCGCTGGTCGGATGGTAGCAGGAGGTTGGTTGGTAAACAGACAAGGTATGTCGACCTCAGGTGACTGGTCTGGCGATCCAGGGTGATCACGTGACCATGTGGCAGCGGCAGCCAGTTGAGCAGGTGGGAAGGAGGTAGTTACAGTGTGTTGGGCACGCTGATTGCTCCCCCTTCCTGGATTACGGCTCTCTTGGTTCAGCCAATCACGAAGTTGGTTTGCACCTTCCCTTGATGAAATGGGACTGGTTCTATATGAGTGATTCTACGACGTGGGAGATTGCCAGCAGCATTTGGGCATATTCCGCATGGAACTTGCTGCCCACTCGCTTGGTGCAGAAGCAGATGCAGTAACAGCCCTATGGGCTTTTGGAGAAGATGGTCTTGAGAATTGGAAGGTATCGGGCGGAAATAGCATGGGCTATTAGTAAAGCAGACCATGCGGGCGAGTGGCCTTGGAGTTAGGTTTTAGGAGGGTATGTGGCTGGCCATGGTGTTTTTTGTTGGTGGGGGGAGTCGAATCCGCAAAGGTATTCTGCGATCTTCTCTGTGGCGGGTGGTGAGGGGAGTCGCCGGGACAGTGGAAAATGGGGGAGATCCTACCCTACGGTGGTACGGATGTTCCAACACGGTAGGCCCTGGATGAGGCTTCTGGGCGTAGGGTGTACTGTCTCTGTCCAGGCTCCTCCCCTCGGGGTTATGTTTATTTATTTATGTATTTATCGTTATGGTTATTACATCATGTTGTGTTTACCAATAAACGCTGTGGCCAGTTATCTCCCAAGAAATGGTCTGTGTCTAATCTGTGTCTAATTTTGTATTCAATGGGTGATGGGGTATAAATTCTTATATGCACCTACCAAATGGGCCTTGCTTAGGTCATGAAGGGCCCGTAGCCCACCTCAGGCTTGCCTGGGGTTGGGGGGAGGGGCCACCTGACATGGCAGGCCCGGGTAGGGGCGGGGTGGTGGCTAGCTGAGGGAGGTGGAGCAATGTAGGCATTTGCCGCCAATTTTCTCCAGTCCGCCCCCAGCTAGCCATGGGAGCAGATGCCCACCCTCCCATCCCTAGAGTATTGTTGTTAACGTGTTGTATATATTGTACTGTAAAAAAAAAAAGCAGCTGTGTATTAAGTTGTTGTCTATGTATTCATTGTGGTAGATGTATCTTTTAAGTGTATATTATATGATATCAGACGTTTGTTTATTTTGTCACAGCGGCGGGTGGTGAGGGGAGTCGCCGGGACAGTGGAAAATGGGGGAGATCCTACCCTACGGTGGTACGGATGTTCCAACACGGTAGGCCCTGGATGAGGCTTCTGGGCGTAGGGTGTACTGTCTCTGTCCAGGCTCCTCCCCTCGGGGTTATGTTTATTTATTTATGTATTTATCGTTATGGTTATTACATCATGTTGTGTTTACCAATAAACGCTGTGGCCAGTTATCTCCCAAGAAATGGTCTGTGTCTAATCTGTGTCTAATTTTGTATTCAATGGGTGATGGGGTATAAATTCTTATATGCACCTACCAAATGGGCCTTGCTTAGGTCATGTATTGCAACGAAGAGACTACTTATAACCATGAAGTAGTCGGCCTGCTTCACAGTCTTTGTAAAAGAACGACGAGACGATTTTATAATACACTGTATACAGACATAGCAAAATGTATCTGCTAAATGAATACACCCGCAACACTGTCGTTTTTCCATTTTAGCTCTTTACTGTAAAATTAACAATATGTTCCCACAACAGTACAAGCAACAAAAGTGAGGTTAGGCGATGTGTTTCCTCCCACTTCCTGTCAGAAAGAGGTGAGCAGTGTTGCAAACCCCAACAAATATATTAGCCCTACAGAAACTAACAATTATTTTATTTTTTTAACAAAAAGTTAACTATAACATAAACATTTTACATACTGGCCATTTTTAAAGCTCAGATCTGAAATCGGCACCTAGGAAATATTAAAAGACATCTAATGTAGTTCATGTTACCAAAACCTTGTAAACCAGTGATGATTTGGGAGAGGGTGTTAACATTAATAAGAAATGTAGAATAAATCCTATTTATATACAACATTATAAAATCGTCAGAAAGGGGCGAAGCTGTTGGAGTGATATAATCTCATAAAAAGCAGCTGGTGCTGTCTGATGGCTGCTAATGTCCTCCAGAAACAAGACCATTTTGTGAACACAGTTATTAAAAGGCATTGAGGTTGGGTATCTCATAAGATCAATACTTTAAGAACAGTGACTCTGAGGCTATTTTAAGTCGTATATCCTCTGTAGAATAGAGCTTAACAAGGAGGAAAGTGCGAAGAGATATTCTGAATCAATATGCTGTTTGATTTGCTAACTTTGCCTGTCCTAGAAAGTTATTCAGTGTAGAAGACTAATATTTCCATTACTTCATGGCTCTGGAAAAATACATAGAAACATAGATTTTAGCACCAGATCTAAATCATGTCCCATTCCTCTATCTACCTGAAAAACACAATATTACTAGACAAAATCCACCTAAACGCTTAGGGAAGATTAAAACTTGTCTAGTTTTCCAGTTATTGCTTAGTGCTTATGGAGAGCAGAAGCTGCCATTTTAAGTTTGATTTTTTTTTTGTCATTGACACTTAGAATGCTGAGCTGATTGGGTCAAGAGTAAAATAAAGCGCAGCTGAGTTTAAGCTGTGACAGTTACATACATTTTTCTGTGCTCTTCAGCACCCAACATCACCCTTTACCAAAAGAGGCCTTGTAGCAGTAAAAGGAATGGCTAAGACTGTAAGTGAACGCTTTCTTGTGACTTCTACTCTTGTATTTATAAAATGCTGTTTTGAAAAATAATATATATACTATTTACTGTAATACTGTATGGTGGAGGGCTTCTATCGCTCTTTTTCCCCCCTATAAATAAAGGATTTTTGTGGCAAACTACCTACTCAGGAAATCTACTACACATGCTAGGAACCGGCCCCACACTGATAAGAGGCAATAACCTAGTAACTTTGAAACAGTGCTGTCTGTGGGTAGGTTTCCTGGCTTTCCTGGGCTTTGCTTAAAGCTGTCTAATACAACAGGCAAATGCTTAAAAGGAGCCGTGTTTCAAATGGTATTTTTATTAAAGAGCAAAGCCTTTGTGGGCACATTTGCATGTCCCTGCCAGGTTCCCAGAATGCAGTGTAATAACTGTATTTCTCGGAATACTGAGCATGAAACCAGTTTTTCAACTTGTTTTAGACGTTCAAATGTGAACACAAATGTACTATTTATTTATTTGTGTATAATCCAACCTTTTTTGCATAAAAGCTGTGTAATGCAGAGGGCATAAGCCTAATGTAAGCCATGTTTAAAATGGTTATAGATAGAAGAACAAAGTATTTGTGGGCACATTTGCATGTCCCTGCTCAGCTTCCCAGAATGCAGTGTAATAACTGTATTTCTTGGAATTCTGAGCAAGAAACCAGTTATTTTTTTACTTGTTTTAGACATTCAAATGTGAACACAAATGTACTATATATATATATATATATATATATATATATATATATATATATATATATATATATATATATATATATATATATATATAATGTGTGTGTATACACACACACACACATATTCCAGAAGGCACAATGAGTGGCAATAGCAATGCGTATCATTCCAAGCTCTCATAAGGACTAATGTATATTGGGTTTACCAGATCCTAGGTGTTGAATCAATTTGTCAAGCCCTGGTTTGCAAAGACACACAGAAAGTAATAGAATCAGGTTAAAAAAAGAAAATGCATTTCTGAAGTATAAAAAATAATTTTTGTTAGTTTCGATAACCTTTTTTTTGCCCATTACCAAGCTCAGTTATTCAAGAGTCCAATATAGCAAAAAACTGACCACAATGTTCCTTTTAAGAACCACAATTTTAAATGTGTAATATAAAATGTGGTAGTTCCTTGTCTCTTTAGATTCAGGGAGAATGAGAATAATACTTCTTGTATGTATTTATCGGCAGTTTTCATGTTCACCTTGTTCTCTTTTACTCTTAAAAAAAAACATTTGAACAAATGAGCGTGTTTATAAAAGCTGAGCGGTGAGCAGGACGGATGTGATACGCAGCGAGACGCCGTTATATCAAAGAGAGCGATGCAAGCTCATTATACAGGGAACTTAAATGAAAAACATTTAGTCAATGCTTTTGATTATTTTCTGAATAATAAAATGTTCATTAAACTGATTATATTCACAAGGGCTGAGTTTATTTAATTTTCTGCATTTAAAACTGTTTTGCTTGTGTAATTGGCATTTTGAGACTGGAAGGCACTGTTATGCTTTTTTAGGCACTGTGAAATTAGCAAAAGCATCTAAATCGGATGAACTAATGTACCAAAGCAAATGCATTTAAAGGGATATGGTGCCTTTAAATGAGCATGATTTAAACATAAAGAAAAATTCTTTTGCATGAAAAGGTATGAAGAATAACCTATATAAATGTAATTGAAGCTATCAGGAAGTGCACAGATCATACATATGTCTGTAGATTTCATTAGCAGACAAGTATGACTCATACAGCTCATTTGCTGGCAGTGGCAAGCCCCCAGATCAGTTAAAGGTATATCTAAGTTTCGCTGTTTTCCCTTTATCTAATCAAACAAATTACATTGAGCCATTCTATACACAGATTTATCTATTTAAAAATATAATTTGTTTTCCACACCCCAGAGCTCCTTACATGGGCACAGTGTACCTACCAATAGAAACACTGCATTTGAGTATGTGTTTTTTGTTTTTTTTTAAGCTAACAGCAGCACAGTGTAGAGAGCAATGTCTGGGCTCCTCCTTGCTTACTTGTGCATCTCCATGATGCTTTGCTGCACAAACTGACTTCACAGATTGATACAATGTATTAGCTGCCTGTGATTATCCAAAACGAATTATGAATTTTATTCTAGTTTTAGCAGGGATTTGAAGGGCTGTTAACGCAGAGCTTTAGCAAACTTCAGGGAAAGTTTAATAGTGTTTATTGTATGCACAATTGTTTTCATACACTACTGATTCTCCTCTATCAGATTGCATCCAGGATACTTAAATATGCCCTTTAAACATCAATTTTTTTTCCTTGCTGAGATTATCATTTGAAAAAAAAAGATAGTTAAAGCAGACAATATTTTCATTCAGTTCTACTGAAATCTCTTCAATTTAGGAATGTAAACTTACACTAAAATCAGCTGGAAACTTATCTGCTTCCAAGGCTCCTTCTCGGGTAATGTACTAGGGGCTTCATTCTATTAACGGCCGCAGCCGCTGCGGGGCCGCAAGGACCGGCCGCAAGCTTTCCGGCTATTCTATTCCCCACCGGCCGGGGACTCCGGCAGGCTTGCGGCCGGCGCCTTGCTATCTCTTGCGGCCGATCGCGCCGGAGGAAAGCCTTTGATCTAAAACGGCCGCAAGGAAATCGGCCGTAAGAAAAGCCTGGTTGCGATTCTATTGCTCCGGGAACCCTCTCTGCAAGGCTAAAAACGAGCCGCAGCTTACTTGCAGTAAACAGGTACCGCTAGCACCAATTAAGCACATAAAATAGCTCAAATAAAGCCATCCTGCACTTTGCGGAGTCTATAAAGTGATATTCAGTGTTAGCAAAAATAGCACATAATTACCCTATACTCAAATCCATAAAATATTTTTTTTTTTTAATATACGTAAAATATCCATGTAAAAAGTCCAGAGTGCTTGGAGCACCTCAGACCCGCCCACGCCGCAGCCGGAAAATAAACAGTTAATTTGAACTCGGGTTTGGGCTGATGTGCAAGCTTGAGAGGGGGGTTACTTTGAATCCTCATGTCCCCCAATATGATCCCTAGCATTTACAGAGCTGTACAGTGCAGGCTTGAATTTATTTTTGCGTTTTTATATTTCAGAGCTTACGGCCGGTTCCAAGATATGCGGCCGGCCGTAAGATGAGATCCTTGCGGGGCCGTATAATAGAATCGCGAGTTAACTGAACCCCCGCAAGGAATCGCAGCCTTACGGCCGATAATAGAATGAGGCCCTAGCCCTAACTTCAACACATGGGAACGTTAGGAGCCATACAGACTTTTTCTAGTAGCCCAGAATGAAGCCCATCATAGAGATGCATTATATAGGACCCGGCAATACAAACGTGAGGAGCCCGGCTCCCAGCCTCCTGTGACATTTCCACCCCTGCTCCAATAACCATCCCCTCCTTCCTAATAATTTGTGCTAATTAACCTGACTGGCTCCTAAATTTTATGTAAATGTGTCAACCTCTACAGTAAAGCGTAATAAATATAACTAGTTCTAACAGACTGCATTTATTATGTTGAAGTTGTTTTTTTAAGTTATTCTTAAATGGCATGTTAAACCAGCCATTTATTCTATAATTCCTGAGATTAATTAGCATTGTTGCTGTATTTTTATGCAAATTAGTGGTTTATACTAATGAGCTGCTAACTAAGATTACAGTCTGTCTCTGTGGTGGCAAAAACAATATCCCTAAGGTTATCAAGCAGTTATAACCTTATCCCATCATCATCAAGCACTCAAATTAGCACAGTGAGCATGAAGGAGCTGCACAAATAATGCTGAATACCTATTTATCTATATCGACTGTAGTGAAAATGGCTAGTACAATGTATTATACGGAGTGGCCCGTTAAACTGATCTGTGGAGCTACAATTAGAGGAGCCGACCATGTGGAGACGCACAAAGAAAATGCTCTAAGCCCAGTCTGTATTGTATTACATGAATGGCGCCGTGCTGTACCTGGTGGGTGCGGGGTAAGGATCGCTGGGTACTCTACACTGCTGTACAAGATGTTTGGTTTTATTAGATACGCTGGTTCTTACGAAAAATATATTTACTTTCAATTCAACTGGATAAACTGCAACGTAGCACCCAGTAAGAGGGAAAAATAATGTGTGAGATTTAGTAGCCTAAGTGTTTGAAAACCGTATATTTAAACGTGCGCTATAGTCTCAAAGGGACAGCTAAATGTAGGAAAGCACTGGGCGATTTTAGTAAAAGCCAGGTTAATAAGGTAAAAACACTCTATTGATAGTTCAGTATTTCTAGATTTCATATTTCCAGGATATGTGTTCTCATTTTAATGAGCTTTTAGTATTTTATATTGTTGCTTTTAATGAGCAAATATAGTTGGTAGTGGCAGTGTTCACTCAATGTACTGATTGTTCATTTAAGTCCTAACTTGATTAGCAGCATAGATTATATTTATTAATTTGTATAAAATGACCTAGAAGATAATGGTTAGTACAGTGTGTACCTATTTCAAATGCTCTTTAAAAAGCCAATTTGCTAATAAGAAGTACACGGTATAAAAGTTAGTAATTTAAATGAGAAAAATTGTAATATCTTTTAGATATGGATTGTATGGTATTTAGAGCTGTCTATATCTCAATACCAGACATACCGTATTTACTCGAATCTAATGAGCACCGTTTTAGTGAAAAATCCGGCCCCAAATTTGGAGCGGCCCATAGATGTTTTAACTCCTTTTTCGGGGGGTTAAAACATCGAATCTAGTGCGCCATTGATAACATTGCATTGCCGGTACGGTATGATGAGGGGAGTAATGCAGAAGACAAATAGTGCTGATATTGTTAATTACCAGAATGTTAATTGCTGGTATGTCGTTATTACTCTTAATTACCGGTCTATTTTAAGTGTTGTAATTAATGTTAATTATATGTATGTTGTAACACTGTACGTATGATGCAATATGATTATATTTATGTACAGTAGTGTAATTTATAATATACTCACTGTTCGGTACTTCTTATACAAATAACAAACACGCATTACATTCGCTAACAAAATTTTTTTTTTGATTCATGGGTTGCAAATTTTGGAGTGCGCATTAGATTTGATGGCGCATTAGATTCACGTAAATATGGTAATTAGTCTTCTGTCCAGGCCTTGTGAATGAACCAGTAACAATGGTTTAATGCATTTTAGATAAGAAGTTATGTATGGATAAACAAATGAAACCGAAGGATGTTCCAGTCAATATATACCCAATCTAGGTTAATGGTTTTATTTTCAATTAAATTAGTTCTTTCTAAACTAGTTTTTGATTTTAGGTTAATGTTCCTTTAGTTATTCTGTTAATTCAGTGGCTGTAGTAACCTTCCACACAGAGATCTGTGAAACACCACAAGCAATCCTTTCCCCACACACAGGGTCCTGTTATCCCAGTGAGAGGCAGAGCCCCTTCTTTCACAAGGCTTGGGATTGCTGGACCATGTAAGAAGCTCTCTGTTCAGTGGCAGCTCACAGGCTGGAAGCAGCTCTCAGCGCCGACTCCAGCCAGTAAATCTTGAAGTGCGCAGGAGGGGAATTTAAATAAGAATGAGAAACCGAGAAAGAGATTGGAAGGACAGCTGGGGAAACCAAAGCAAATGTGTGTGCGCAGTGTGGCTGTTATATGCTCACAAGTACATTTACAGTGGTGTGAGGGGGGATTCCCATGACTTACTTTTGGTGCTAGGGTGGAACCCCCTTGAGCCCACAAAAATGGCAATTCAGGGCTGTCCCAGTCATATGGACATTGGGACTTTGTGGGTTGTTACGGTTTGTTTTGATTTATTGAAGAACTGTAACTGTCATTATTGCATTGTACAAGATGGTTCAGGTTGGGCTCAATAGAGTGTGGGTTACAGAGCAGAATCGGGCGATGTCAGGACTTGTTACTAGTTTTACGGGACACATACCAGTTCAGACTGTTTGTCTCTGCTATTGTTAGTACTCGCTACCCCCTGTAGAGTGATAGAGAGCAGGACAAGTGTAATTAATAACACTGACATCATGCTAGTAATGTGATACTGTGTATATATGTGTGTGTGTGTGTATATGTGTAAATATATATATATATATATATATATATATATATATATGTGTGTGTATATATATATATATATATATATATATATATATATATATATGTGTGTGTGTGTCTGTGTGTATATATATATATATATATATATATATATATATATATATATATATATATATATACTAGCGAATTGCCCGTCAAAAAATGACGGCAATGAAATTGTAAGGTAGCTAATGCTGTTTAGTGTGTAATAATGAAATATATAATACATGAATAAATGAATATACTTTACCTATTTTAAAGCATTGTGTGTAAGAGCTGTGAATGTGTTTTGATGTTGCTGCAGCATTAGTGGTGTGGATCTGCTGTGTAAGCGTGCTGAATGTGTGCAGTGTAACACTGTGCGTGCGCGAGACCAAACCGTTAGCGTAGTCGTGTACTTCCGCATTGGCGTAAAATGGCGAGTAATGTGTGGTATACGTTTGTATCGGAATATCCGTAGGTGTTTTGTGGTGTTTTGCGAGTTTCTTGTGGTGTTTTGCGAGTTTAGAGTGCTGTAGCCTCGTTTTCGTTTTGTTCTGCGGCCATTTTTTCTCTCGCTTCGATTTTTTTTTAGTCTCTAAACTGTTTTATTTCGAGTTAAATAGAGGTGTACGTTGTATTTTTGAGGTGCTGGGTGCTCCCTCTTGGTGTAGGTAAGTTTTTTATGTATGTGGTGTGTGTATGTATTGTGTTTTACATTTTGTAATGTTCGCGAGTTGCGTCCGAGTGTTGCGAGTCCGTAATGTGTGTGAACGTGTGTCGTATGTTGTTTGCGAGTGTCGTAATGTGTGTGTCGTACTGTTTGGGTTGCGACGTGAAGTTTGCGAGGGTCTCAGTTGCTGGCATGGAGCGCCTTCGGCGCTCAATGCCAGCAACTGCGGCCCTCGCTTTGCATGGTCCTCAGGTGCTGGCATGGCCTACGGCGCTCCATGCCAGCAACTGAGACCCTCGGGCAGTGCCCTCGCTTCGCGAGGGCCTCGGCTCGCATAGCGAGCCCGCAGCGTTAGCAACAACTCGTACGCTCACAACTATATATGTGATATATATATATATATATATATATATATATATATATATATATATATATATATATATATATATATATATATTATATATATACACTGTGTGTGTCAATCTAGAGGAAAGGCTCTTAACTATTTTTGTACCCTGGAACTCTGCTGGTTCCTAATGAAAGGGACTTTGGGCTGTTTCCGATTTCCTGATCTCTAACCCCGATGTCTCTTTCACCCCCACGTGCTTCTCCTCCGCCTCCCCCTGTCCTTTCTCTCTCCTCTACTCCCTTTCATTCCTTTTTATAGTTCCTTTCCTTCTCTCTTGCTCTCTCTCTTTTGCTCTCTCTCTTACTCTCTCGCTCTCTCTCGTGCTCTCTCTCGTGCTCTCGCGCTCTCTCTCTTTGCTCTTCTTTCCCTTCTCTCTTTGTCCTGCTTTTCTTTGGCCTCCTTCTCTATTTGTATTCGATTACAATACAGTGCTGCATATATACCAACCTAATATTAATTTCCCCTTCTGGATTGCTACCTTGTTGTGGTGAAGGGGCTTGTGTACATTGATGAAGTTGTGAGCTATACCATGTAGGGTCACCCAGGATGGGCAGGACATAGCAGAGAGGTCAGACAAATCATTAACCACTGGAGAAGGAACTGGCAACCCTCTCCGGTATCTTTACATGAAAACCTTATGGATGAGCACAACCAAACACAGATGTGCCTGCCATGAATGATTAAACAACACAAGAATATTAGTTTATGTTTCAGAAATAAGCACTTTGTCAGAAAGCTGCTAAACTGCATTTTTGCAAGTAAAGTTCACTTTCCATTGCCGCCTTAAAGAAAATCTTAGTGAATCCCGCTGCACCTTCCAGAGTCACTTGGTTAGTGATTTCTTTCTTACTGGTTCATTTTGCCATTTGGCCTTCACTCATATTATACTTCAAACTTAATTTGAGTATCAAACCATCACCTTCACACCTTGTTATGTGCAAAAATGATGCAGATGATGGGAGATAGTCCTTAAATTTACATCAGGCTTCAAGGGCTAGAAGAAAGCAAAGCTTCAGGATATCCCTATGTCAACAAATGAAAGTAATTCACACCTAATTAAACTACTGATTTATCCACATATGCAGAAACCAAATAATGTGTACAATCCTGGGTGATACAGGCCCTCGAGGAATGGAGTTGAACAAGTCTAGTCTGTTCTTGAAACAGCAGTTTCTTGTGTTCAGGTTGAAAGTGCTTTTTCTCAAACAGCGCTGACGTCTCTTGGGATTTTGCATTTTGTGTGAGTGACATCAGTATTATCACTTACGAAAGGCTCTGCCTGAAATGACAAGGATAGGCCAAAAATATACAGTGACTAACGGGATCCTCGTTATCCCACATACTTCCCCCAGCAATAATAATCTGTCAGCGACCAGTGGGGGAAGCTCGCTGTAAACAGATTAACACTTGTGCTTCCTCACCTACATAGCCTGCCATCTTTGTACCATAACAGACACATTTAGATTAATGTATCTGTCCTGTGAATACTTAAAGGACCTCTCTAATGCATTTACAAGTAATGCTCATATGTTGGTTTGTTGGCCATAGAGTATGCAGTTTAAAATAAAATACAAGTTAACTACTATATGCATTTTTATGGCATAAATGCATAGTATTGATTGGGCTGGTAAGCCATTTGTGTAGCCCTGATTTATTATCACTAATATAATTGTTTTAAGTGTGAAACTCTCCATAAGGAGCATACACACTTACGTTACCTTACACTCCGTGAGCAGCATGCGCCACGGCTTTGGGAGGAGAAGAGACGCGGGGGAGGGAGAGGAAAGAGACGCGGGGGAGGGACAGGGGGGAAAGAGACGCGGGGGAGGGACAGGGGGGAAAGAGACGCGGGGGAGGGACAGGGGGGAAAGAGACGCGGGGGAGGGACAGGGGGGAAAGAGACGCGGGGGAGGGACAGGGGGGAAAGAGACGCGGGGGAGGAACAGGGGTATTATCCTGTCATTTATGACGGGCAAACGACTAGTTGTTATATATTTAATCATTAACTTATTATTAACTTTTAACTTGTAATGTGCCAACATATTCTGTAGTGCTGCACAGGGGAAGAGAACAGGGAAAAATACAATATTAACAACTGAAGAAAATGGAGGGCCCGGCTTTGAGCTTAGAATCTTTGTACAAGTGCTTTGGAGATTGGAAACTTGCTACTTACAATCTAAAGGGAATGGAAGAGGCAGAAACCTGGGGAAAGAAGGTAAGGATTAGCAATGGTCAGGAAGAAGGTGAAAGTTTGCATAGGTGGGAAGATGTGTAAACTTGCAAAGGGTTGTCTTTACTGGTAGAGGGAAGGGGTCTCATAGGGAGTCATTTCAGGTGACTGGCTCCAGTATGTAATATTTTATCTGCACCTAGTGGTCAGATAATATAGCCTGCACGTGGGAAAGTCGAGTGTTTGCTTTACAGAGTGGGGGAGGGAACATTTTAGACATAGAGGCACAAAATACACATGGAGTCTGGACAGAATTAGCAGCCCTGGGTTCTGAACAGGGAATGAGTGAGGGGTCAGGGTTGTAACATATATCTCCAGGAGCCAGCAAAATAAGCAGGGAGATGAGTGTGGGACTTACAGAAGCATTTCTGCTTATGGTCTTTTGAACATCACATATATAGTTGTGAGCGTACGAGTTGTTGCTAACGCTGCAGGCTCGCGTAGCGAGCCCGCGGCCCTCGCAAAGCGCGGTCACTGCGCCAGGTTCTCAGTTGCTGGCATGGAGCGCCGCAGGCGCTCCATGCCAGCACCTGAGGACCTCGCAAAGCGAGGCCTTCAGTTGCAGCAACTGCGACCCTTGCAAGATTCACAACCCAAATTCGCAACCCAAAGAACTGCGAACCTCGCAAAGTTCATGTCGCAACCCAAAGAGCACGACACACACATTACGACACTCGCAAACAACATACGACACACGTTCACACACATTACGGCCTCGCAACACTCGGACGCAACTCGCGAACATTACAAAATGTAAAACACAATACATACACACAGCACATACATAAAAACCTTACCTACACCAATAGGGAGCACCCAGGACCTCAAAAATGCAACTTAGACCTTCATTTTACTTATAAAAGAGTTTAGAGACTAAAAAAACTGTAAGCGAGAGAAAAAATGGCCGCCGAACAAAACGAAAACGAGGCTACAGCACTCTAAACTCGCAAAACACCACAAGAAACTCGCAAAACGCCACAAACGACCTACGGATATTCATACCACACAGTGCACACATTCACCACGCTTACACAGCAGCTCCACACCACTAATGCTCCAGCAACATCAAAACAGATTGCCAACACAATGCTTCAAAATAGGTAAAGTATATTCATTTAGTAATGTATTACATATTTCATTATTATACACCAAACAGCATTAGCTACCTTACAATTTCATTGCCGTCATTTTTTGACGGGCAATTCGCTAGTGAATTAAATAATGATTGGAGAAAGGAAAGGAACTTGTGGGAGCGGAGGGGAGGAAAACAGGGAAGGAGAGATGTAAATGGTGTTGGAGACATAATGTAGATAAAAGGAGGAGGATAGTCTGAGACACAAGCAGGAGCTAAAGATGAAGAAGAAAATAAAAGTGAACATAGTAACAAGAGAGGAATCTAACAGGAATACATAGGGATAGTAATAATGTGCAGTTGATTGACCAGGTGCAGATTGTTTGAGTGATTCAATAAATTAAAGCTGACCTAGGGCGAGTGGGAGAGGGGATTGCTGGCTGTGTTCAGAGACCCAGAGAGTGTATTCAGAGATTGTTTTGAAGTTTGAGAGAGGAGTCTCAGACCCAGACAGCTGAAATAGACATAGTTGTGTAAATAATAGTATTAACTTTTATTTGTAACATGCCAACATATGTACAGTGTACAGGGGATAAGAATAAGGAAAAATACAATATTAACAAACTACAGAAATTTGAGGGCCCTGTTTTCCAAATCACCCTACACGATTGGAAACTCTGGAAGAAGCAGAAACCAGGGCAATTATAAACAGATAAGGAATAGAAAAGAGTCAGGAAGATATTAAAAGTTTACTTAGGTAGGAAGGTATGCAAATTTTAGAAAGGTTTTTCATTTAGTAGGAGAGGGAAGGGATCTGAACGAAAGTATCTGAGGTGAATGGCTCTAGTATGTGATATGTTATCTGCCCCTAGTGGGTCAAATCTACCTTATGAGTGAAGTACCAATATGGGCATAAAAATTTGCACAGAACCGCGCATCAGGACCTATATCGGAATAGGCTTAATTTTTTATTTGTTTTCAGCTTTGCGATGGTATATTGCAGTCTTTGCTTTCTTTGTATTATTCCATTATTAGTCTAGAAATAAATGTGACTTTACAAAGAAGGCAGAAAAGAAAAAGAAAATGTTTTAACGTAATGAAAATACTCCTGTTGCACATTAACTTTACAACTGACCTTTGCTTCTGTTTCCTTATATCACTGACCTATAAAGTAGTGTAGTACATCTATCTTATGATTGTAGTATATATGTATTTTTACCTACAAAAAGAAAACTTTACCACATAGAAAATGTAGATAGTTTTTCCAAGCAACCCAAGCAGGTTTTCCATTTTCTTATAGTTGTAACTTAGTACTCAAGATCTAAGGTCTTGCACAGGGCTCCATGTCCACTTGAGCTGATAGCAAAGTGATAGTGTAGCTCTAGTACTCAAGACAGTGAGTTTTTAAAGGACCACTGCTGACACTTGTTTGTCAAATAGGTAGAAAGCTAACAATATTAGCAGCAGTTTATATTTTTTGGGAAACTGATTTTTTTAAGATTCTATATTAGTTAGTACAGATTTAATTTTGTGTTCGCTACATCATATCCTGAGAGGTGGGTGATGGGAGAGGGTGTTTGTTGTTACTAATTGGGAGAGGGGTGTGGGAGGAGGGAACAGGCAGAAGTCCAGAGCCTTTGTTTGTTAACTGGATGTTAAAATTAACACCATGCCCCTTCCTATCATTGTCCCAGAAACAGGACAATAGAAGTCTGCTCCCTCTGAATGTATTATATAATTTGAAATAGACCTGGATTAGGAAAGTGAAAACTTCTCAGAAAAATGTATGCATACTGATACATCTGCATATTTTTCAGAAGGAGACTAGATCTGGTTGTTGTGAGTTGTAGCAATTTGAAGCTCTCCAGTTGGAGGATCATCATGTCAAAAATATATTGACTTTACATGTAGTTATTTGTTTTTTCTATTACTAAATTACATTTTTTAGATAACATTGTGCAAATGATTCATAGGTATTGGTACTTTACTATCGCACCATAATAGGAAACTCTGTTGTGGCCCTTTAAGTAAACAATTGTGATACCACTATCTGGACACAACTTTGTCAAACTGCCTTGACCATTCACGACTGAGGTGAGGGAGATATTTCAGAATATCTCTGTGGGTTCCTCAATCAAGTAAAGGTAGTAAATATTTGTAGTACTTCAACAACAAATCAATAAGCATTTGGGACCTTGAGGGGTCTGTGCCTTAAGGCACCACAAGAATAAAACTGGCTCTGTGTGAAATGTGACTGATACAGTGGCTAATGTACATTCACTTACGCTGGTAGTGTGCACTGAATGAAGCGTGTGCTGTATCTTCATTATAAGGGGTTACCCCTTCTGGATCGCTACCTTGTGTACCCAATGAAGCTGTGAGCTATACCGCTTTCATTCTCTCCCTCACACTCCTCTCTCACACATCCTATCTGTCAGTCACTCATGTTCCCATATTGCTTTCCTTTCAGTCTCACCTTGATCTGCACCAACATCACTCCTACTCTTGCGAAATCCTGAAAGCACTCTCCTCCCTCCCTCCCCAGCCACCCACACATCCCAATGTAGATTTAATTTATAGAGGCATGAAAGTCACCTGACCTCCTATTTTCTGACTAAATTATCACATCACTAGGGGTCATTCAAAATTACACACTAGAACCTTTCACCTTTCTATACATCTCACACTTCCTTCCTGATACTTGTTATTTCTTATCCTTATTCTTCCCCAGGTCTCTCCATCTTTTCATTCCCTAGATTGTAAGTAGCGAGCTTGCAATCTTGTAGGGTGCTTTGGGGGAAAAATCACTTTCTATAAAGATTCTAAGCTCAAAACCCTTCACTTTCTGAAGTTTAATATAGTATTTTTCCTGTTCTTATCCCCTGTACAGCGCTACAGAATATGTTGGCGCGATACAAATAAAAGTTAATAATAATAATGTAGGGTCACCCAAGATGGGCAGGTCGTAGCAGAGAGGTGCAACATGTCATGGTCCACTTGAGAAGGAACTGGTAACCCACTCCTGTATCTTTGCCATGAACACTTTACAGATTAGCACAACCAAACGCAAGATGTGCCTGGCGTGCTGCGGTCTATACAGTCACAGAGAGTCGGACATGACTGAACAACTAAACAACAATAATAATGTGTTATTCTCACTGCCTATTTTTACCATACATAATTAAAATGTGGGAGTGAGGTTTCTTCTCATGTAAATATTAAATAGCCATTAATGGGTGATAGATTAATCTATTCCTTTTGAGTAGTCTTTTATAAACCATGCTTATTTACTGTGACCAGTCACTAAGTATGTTATGATGGGTAGAAAGGTTATTGACTATACTTGTCTTTTAAGTCATACTTACAGTATAGCTCTGCCTAAGTGGAGCTGGCCTAATCAAAATTAACTTGCCTGATAATATTATGCATGCTTAAACAGAGAGATCCTGAAATCCTGGACAGTTTGTGTGCCTCCAACCTGCTAATTTAAGAAAAGCATATTTCAATTCATGCAACACCACTTTGACCTGCCTTTTCTGCTGTCTCCCTAGGAGGAACTTCAGGATTGTGGTTCACGGGTCATGGGTACAACCTGACGATATCTCAGGGTCACGAGGCCAAGTTGAACTGCAGCCTGCAGGGCATGGAGGAGCCAGAGATTCAGTGGCAGAAGGACGGCGTCCCTGTGCAGAGCGCTGACCAGATGTACATACCAGTGGATGAAGATCATTGGATCAGCTTCCTCAGGTACTCTATCTGGAACCATTTGTATATAACAGGCATTATAATATAAATAATGGTTACCAACACTCCCTTATTTGGGGCCCAGAAATGTATATATATGAGTAATGAGGTCCTAGTATAAGAATTTAGCCAGTCCAAGCATAGAGTGATTGATCATATTGTTATTAAAGAGACAAATTGTTCCCACGTCATGCATTTAATTAGGTATTCCTTAAATGACCATTACTCGTAGAATAGTGTGTAATTTATTTAAAGGTATATCTAAGTTTCCCTGTTCTAACCTCTCTGTAATCTAACACAAGCTGCTTATATCAGACACACATTACATTGCGTCATACACATACAGATTTATTTTATTTAAAAATACAATTGTTTTCAACACCCCCAGAGCTGCTTACACAGTATACCTACCAATAGAAACACTGCATTTTGGTACATTTATAACCCTATACTAACTTTAAAGCCAACAGTGCAGAGATCAATAGAGCTTCTCCTTGCTTCCTTGTTCAGTGGACTACCCGTCACATGATGTCTTGCTGTACAAACTCCCATCACAAATTGAAACAATGTTATAGCTGCCTGTGATTTGCTAAAACAAAATATGAATTTTATGCAAATTTTTGCGTGGATTTCCAGGGGCTTTAAAATCAACTGCTTGCACACTCAAGAGACTTAGCAAACTTTAGGGTAAGTTTAAAATGATATTCCTGTGTTGCATTGTTTTGCAAATAAGCAGCTTGTGAATACTAATTAAATGCTTTGATGTGCTCATTAATATTACAATGTCTCCAAATATTATCATTCAGTTAGATCCTTCTTCCAGATACTCTGAGCTGTAAATTAGCACATCAAGCCACACTTTTAGTATGAAGGAGCTGCGCACATAACGAACATAAATAGCTAACATGAATATCTAATAAATAATATAGTAGTTATGGTGGGGAACCAAGACTTTTCTAAATTCGTTCTTACAGTAAGGGCTAGACTTAGGGTTTAGGATTAGGGTTAGGGTAGAGGCAGATGATAAACTTGACATAGAAAAAAACAGTGTCGCACACAGGGAGCCACTACTTTACTATGTCATCATCTGCCACAGCCTTGAACCTAAAGCCTTACCCTAACAACAAATTGAATACGGTCTTGTCGCACCATTTGTGTGAAGCATAGTGGTCGCTACACGCCACTGCTGGAGGGGATGAAACTGGAAAGGTCCCAATGTGCATCCAATGTATGCACTGTGACACATTATTATTTACCTGCAACAAAGAATGCAATTCTTACAATGAAAACAACCTGGTGTTTGGATGTTGGTTTCCCTACAGATATAAACGCACTACAGATTAATGGTATTGGAGGTATTTGTGGTACTGACGTATTGCTGCACCTTCACATAGCGTCTAATCTTGCTCAGTATCATTTATCATGACTGGTTCTGTTAACCTTGCAGTATTAGCGACATGTTCAATGTATCTCTACAGCTTGAAAAACGTAGAACGTCCGGACGCTGGCAGATATTGGTGCGAGGCAGAAGAGAGCGGAGTGAAGGCCGTGTCGGAGGACATCTGGATAAACGTGGAAGGTGAACACCAATGTCTAAGTCCAAATATGATTGACATTTGGGATTTTAGAACAAAAAAGCCTTTTTACTATAAACCTGGATATAAAAAAATATTGTAATTTTAATAATAAGCATAATGGGAAAAAACGGTATTTGAAAGGAACTGTAAAATATAGTCCTTTTTATACTGGAATTCTAACCGTATATCCTGACCAGTTAACTTACATCTGACTGCTATAAGAACTCCAAATACACTGGAAACTTATAAGTTAAAGGGTTTATTAACATACAGGAGTAGTGGTGAGATTGGCATCTGAAATACAAGACTCTACCTATATAATACTAATGTGTGTAAATACTAATATGTGTATGCAAGAGTGTAGAGTATTCCTCCTGATTCCTCTGTTCCTTTCCTAAGATAATTCTACTACCCAGCAAGTCCATTTGGCCAAGTTATATACATCATAGCCACACCCTGGGATTGTCCAAGCCATTCAAATCTTTCATCAGTGAATGACCCCTGGATGTGATTCTTCATTGCACCTTTGCTCCACCTCTTGTCTCTTGAGTTGATTTCCATGCTTTGTGTCCATGATGCAAATTCATCCCTGAGGCTTTTAGTATTGACCATTTGTTGTTTGATCACCAGCAGGGTGTCATTCGGGAAAGTTAGCTTTCCTTTGTTCCTTATGACAGATAACATCACAGATAACTGGACATCCACAAGCAAGACATTCAAGCATATTAACCTCTTCATTACAGCTCCAAAATTGGTTAATTACTCATATATTTATAACAGGAACACACATATGTTCTGCTAACTGAGGTCAGGGAAACATCCAAGATGGAAACAAAAAGAGTAGAGGCGCTCATCTGAGAACAAACAACACCTAAGTAGGCTTGTTCTTTAAGTCTGGTTACCTACTCAGAGAGCAGCCTCTTTTAGCTCACTTGTGCCCTTCACACTGATAATACTTCCTCCCAAATATGTTCGATCTCACTAGCCTGGCTATGGTGGATGAAAAACTTTGTGTTTCATCTATTTCTCTTTTGTTTTACTTTTTAGTGGATAAAACGCGCACTTTTTAGTACATGATGGAATTTTTGGAATGACAATCGCTTTAAGTATTCGCTTAATAGCAAAGCATTCTGTGTTGTTATAATAAGACTTTTATAATGTTGCGTGCAGTTGGGATTTCCGTGCATTATGGCTCGTGATATCATGTAATGTTATTTTCATATAAATCTGTAACATTACACCAGTCATTACAGGTAGTTATTTTCAGCCTCCATCTGAGTACAGATAAGCTATTTCCTGCATTAGCGACCTGCAGTGCAAGGATATGATCTAATCAGATGGCTTAACCCCTTTACTGTCACATAGCCCAGGACTGCACTATATTGCAATGCATTACTAACAAAGCAGTATAAGTACAGGGGGGCAATCCAAAGCCTTCCATTTTTAAAGGGGCATTGCATGCAACTGTTTTTTTCCCCACTATTCATGCTCAAAATAAAAATAACTATTTCCTTCACAGACAACAATGTATTCCCATTAGCCGTCCCTCTATCAACATTGTTACTGTACAGTGAATTGTGAGGAGTGCATCAGCTACCATTGCCACAAACCGACTTTTGAAGATAAAACGATTATCACTACTAGATAACACTACAACATTATTAAGTCATTATCATATAGTCCTTAAAGGGCCAGCACACCACTGTAATGTGGCACACCGTCCTTTGGGCGCACCAGACGTGCACCCTCATCTGCGCGCCATCAAAAGCGTCGACTAACAGCGCTTGACAAAAGGAAGCAGCAACACCAGCGCCTCCCACAGATCAGTGACAGTCAGAGATCACTGACAGGTAAAGAGCTTGTGTGGGGATGTGTGGATTGGTTTGTGGATGGCAAGGGGATAGAAGTGTGGATGGGGTAGGGGGATGGATGTGGGAATAGTTATGGGATGGATGTGTATGTTCTTTCAATATTAAAAACTTTGTGTTACACCTACCTCAGCAGCCACTAATGGCTAGCAGATATATTTGGCTTTTCATACACATCCCTCCACAAACCAATCCACAAATCCCCACACAAGCTCTTTACCTGTCAGGGATCTGTGACTGTCCCTGATCTGTGGGACGCGCTGGTGTCGCTGCTTCCTTTTGTCAAGTGCGCTGCTGTTGATGTGCACTTTTGGCGGTGCTCAGATGCCTGCGCGCACGTCTGGTGCGCCCAAAGGTCGTGCCACCCTGTAATGTACTCCTGAAAACTTGTTGAAATACTTTTTTCATTTTTGAAATAGGTGCTTTTTTTACAGAAAAAAAATCATAAATTAAGTTCTGTTTACATGAGAATTAGGCATGCCTCTAGACAGACTGACAGCAAGAGCTGTGTGCAGAGAGCAATATCAGAAAGATGGTTATCCCTTCCTAAATTCATCTGTGCAGGGAAATAGCTGCTAGAAACTCACAAATATGTTACTTAGGGATTAACTGATGGCTGATGGCATTCCTGAAAGCAGAGTAAAACCATGACTCTTTCTGTTCACACAGCTTGGAATGGCTGTTAACTGTTCTTAGTTTAATTAAAAATTTAACATAGAATCTTGTGCTCTTTCACACAATGAAGAGCACTTATAGAGAGGTAAATGGCCCTATAAGAGTAATTGCTTTCTATATGATTCAATCCAGATGGAACAAGCCACTGCAGTAGATAGTCTGGTATTATGTAAAGGGGCTTGGTATAATAGTGTCATTTCTTAGCACATCCTGATCACAACCTGAATACTTTAAACATCACAAAACAATTCTGAGCCTAGTAGGCTCCAATACTCAGACAAGGCTCTTGGGGATCCAAGGTACATTACCAGGGCCTGAGGCCCAACATTTATATGACCCATAAAGGAAAAGCAAACTGTAACAGTCCTTAAAGCAAATCTCATGGCCATTGTAATATCCTTTGAAGATAGTAATTATCTGGGCTAGGGTCCCAAAAAAAAATTCAATTAATTCAGGGGCTGTGACAGTACAGTTTTGGGCCATAAAGGATCCTTGCTTGTGGGTTCACGGGAGTCCCACCTGAGCCCCAAAAAGAGGGTTGTGACACATATATTGCCTATATTTGTTGGTAGTAACTCTTCATCTCCCAATTAAGGGTTACTAGTCACATCTGATGAAGGGGACAGAGTGTTTTTACATATATCACATTTACACCATGATTGTTTTTATTTTTTTTTGTTAAATAGTATTAGCTCTTATGTATTCTACAGAGTACCAATCTTTCCCTGTGTACGTGGAGCAACTCCACCGATGCAGTGTCATAAAACACTCTCTAATTGGTTCATGCTGACTATAATTTCTTAATTACAGCACTAGTTTTTTTTTTCCCATACAAAAAAAATACTTAAAGGTATATGTAAGTGAGATGGGTTATTAATGCATCTGATAGAGTAGAATTTATAGTACAAACAATTGTTTGCATGAAAAAATTCCAAAGTAAACAGTTAGCCTGAAGTTTGCTGAATTTCTTGCTTTTGCAAACTGTTTTCTCTCAATGTTGACACCCCCTGAAGTTCCTAGGGATAATTAGCATAACTTATACAATGTTTCTTTCTGGCATGGGATTGTGCAGAGATGCTGAATTAGCACCTGTAGTCTGCCCTACTGTGGAAAGTCACATGATTTCAGACACTTTCCTTTCCTTTAGCCAATCAGCATGCGCATGTGCTGCATATTGGATAGCTCATTAAAAATGAGATATCCAGTATGCTAATATCAGTTGCTGGGGGTGTCTACATCACCTCCAGCACATTTTTTTTATTTTCTGCAAACATTTTTTCCATTTTTTCATATAAACATTTTTTGCTAGGTGGGTTATGATGCGTTCTACAGGATGCATTCATAACCCACCTCACTTTCATATACCTTTAAAACGTTCTCTTTTGAATGCATGATATTGAGATTTGATTACTGTCCTGTACAATTGGTTCCTCCCATACAAAGTGATTTTGCATAATCACTCCAATTTGAACATATTTAAATGTCTTTGCTTACTCTTGAGAAATATAATCTATAAAATTACAGCATAGGTTTAATTACCGGAATGGACCATATATTACATTTATTGAAGGCGTTTTAATCACTTCACAATATATAGAGATATCTAGTACTGATCTTGTTCTAAATATTATGTTTACAAGTACCAGACATTTTGCTTCATTAGCAGATAATTATTGAGATTTCTTAAACTACAGTAAGAGTTGTGATGTCTTATAACAACAAATGAAAAAATCTTCCAACGCTCTGAAACATGCATATTAATTGACAGGTTTGTATTGGCAAGCTAATTTAGGGCCTCATTATATTAAGGGCCGTAGGAGATGCGTGTCCGCAAGGGATGGCCGCAAGCTACTTCCCTATTCTATTCCCTTGCCGCCGAGGGCTCCGGCCGGCTTGCGCCGCAGGGAAAGCCTTTTGATCTGAATTAATAGCTCAAAATTCCCCCTACTCTCAAATCTGCAAATAAAGAAATGTAGTTTCATGTTCAATCTTCGTGTTATATCTATCATGCAAGTCCCAGGGGCTTCAATGACCCTCCAAGCCCGAACGGGCTTGAATAACGAGCTACGGGCTTGGAGGTCATTGAAGCCTGTGGGACTTGGACGGAAATTAAACTTAAAATCAAAGATTATAACTTGGCGATGTGCAAGTTTGAGAATGTTTTGCTATTAATCCTCATGCCCCCCATTATGTTCCCCATCATTTATACTGCTTTGCAGTGCTGGATTGAATATATATATATATATATATATATATTGGCTTCTACAATGCTTTGAGTTTGCGGCCTTCAACCTCCGAACCAGTACAGGTTTTAACAACGATTTACTGGCTTCGGGGTAATTGAAGCCCGCGGACTTAGGCGGGAAAATAAACCGGAAATTAAATATTGGATTTGGGCGATGTGCAAGCTTGAGAGGGTGTTGCCATTAATCCTCATGTCCCCAATTATGTTGCCTATCATTTACAGTGCTTTACAGTGCCATCTTGAATTTATATTTGCATTTACAGTTTTCCGACTTTGCGGCCTTGAAACACGATTTACAGGCGCGCAGGAAATGCTTGCGGCCGATTACATAGTTTGCGACTGCCCGGAAGGGGGACCTCCTTGTGGCACAGTCCATTTGAATACCAGCGTAGCCATAGCGCTATGCCGGGCCATAAGCTGGCCGCAAGGAATCTCAGTTTTGCAGCCATTTTAGGGCCCTTAATAGAATGAGGCCCTAAGTATCTAGTTGACCTAATTCAAAACGGTTAGATCTCAAAGTCTCTGCTGTCTCAGATGTTGCTTGGAACATGATTATGAGATTACCAGCCGAACGGCGAAAATTAAAAACACACTAAATACACCAAAAAAAATTACAAAAACATCACAGACAGCACGGGGCAACAGCCAGGACGTCTGTGAGTGAGCTGGAACGCGAATTTAACTCGATTTAGACGATTTTCGCCAGTAGAAAATCGCCTAAGCGAGGGAAAAAAATGGCCGCCGAAAAAATTGAAAACGAGGTTACACGACCACGGATCGTGGAAAACACTGCCAAACGCGTAGCACTTTACACATCATGATTCCAAAAGCCGGAAAATGCGCACGAGACGCGTACCACATTAATAACATTACGACGATACAATGCCGCTTTACACAATAAACCATCGGCTTTACCTCGCACACGCAGCCTATTTAGAATGCACAGTTCAAACATTCAGCACACTTTATAAGCAGGGCACCAACACTCACAGTGTATATTGTATGCAGACACAAAATACAAACAGATAGTTAGCTCTTCAGCCTATTGCTCGCTGCATATATCAATTATAAATAATTAAAGTACCGTATATACTCGAGTATAAGCCGGGCACCCATTTTACCACAAAATACTGGCTATAATGAGTGACTCGAGTATAAGCCGAGGGTGGGAAATGTGCTGCCCCCTGTGTCCCTCTTGTGCCCTCTGTGTCCCCCTCTCTCTCTGTGTCTCTTCTCCCCTCTCCCTTCCCTGTGTCTCTTCCCCACTCCCTTATCACCCTCCTCAACCTCCCTCCTCATCCTCAACCTCCCTCCTCATCCTCAACCTCCCTCCTCATCCTCAACCTCCCTCCTCATCCTCAACCTCCCTCCTCATCCTCAACCTCCCTCCTCATCCTCAACCTCCCTCCTCATCCTTGACCCGGCGCCGGTGCGCATGTGACGTCACATGCGCGCCGCGTCATTAGCATATACCTGGTGGAGGAGGGGGCTTGAGGGGGGTTTAGGTTGAGGAGGGGGGAGGGAAAGAGACACGGGGGGGTAGAGACACACGGGGGGGTTAGAGAGACACGGGGGGGGGGGGTAGAGTAACTCGAGTATAAGCCGAGGGGGCCCTTTTTTGCCTTAAAAAAAGGGCTGAAAAACTCGGCTTATACTTGAGTATATACAGTATATTAATTTATTTAAGAAATCATTCATTATTACTTAACTACATATACATAGAAATATATATCTCTCTCCCAGAAGACCAATGGCACTTATTGCGAGGCATGTGATGAGCACCGAAGGAGCTCAGCGCAAGCTTTTCAATGAGCGCCGAAGGTCCTCGCAGTACAAAACGGTTTACAATCTGTGTCCAACAGCACTCCTATGGCTTTAAATTTTATTGCCCGTCATTTTGACGGGCAAGTCGCTATAAGTAATATTTGCCGAATATGTAGCAATGTTATGAGTGATTTTAAGTGTGTATAAATTTACAAATTGGGCAATTGAATTGGGCCGTTAGTTTCCCTTTGTAGCCACACCTTGTGTGTTGAATAACAAAGATGCATACATCAAGATCATAAAAACGGTCTTGTGCATGTTGCTATTAACCTCCGCTGTAGATTGATTTGTTTTTTTTCAGTCGTCCAGTAGTGTTCGACTCTCCATGACCCTATGGACCACAACACGCCAGGCATATCTTCTTGTCTGGTTGTGCTTATCCATAAGGTTTCGATGGCAAAGATAACGGAGTGGGTTACCAGTTCCTTCTCCAGTAGACCTCAGTTTGTCTGTCTGACCTGCCCATCTTGGGTGACCATACATGGTATAGCTCACAGCTTCATTGACATACACAAGCCCCTTCAACAACAAGATAGATACTATATGCACCCTGAAACTCTTCTGGTTGCATGACCGTTTTATAATAATAAATAGAAAAAGGCACAATCTTATCTTCAGGGTAGAATGAGGTATAACATTCAAGTTATTTGGCTGATCTTAACCATCGCTTTTTAGCAACAGCACCTACATCTATATTGCTATGGTTCCCTTAGACATATTGATATAGGCTTTTTAAGAATTCTGTGAACCAATACTAACCTACATTTGTTATATTAACTTCATCTGTAATTGTTTTGTCATAAATATAAATGAATAGAATGTTTTTTCCTGTTCCCCAGGTGTTCCCTATTTTACTCTCGAGCCAAAGCATCTGGCTGTTTTTCCAAACACTCCCTTCAATATGTCCTGTGCTGCTGTCGGACCACCAGAGCCACTGACCATTATCTGGTGGATGGGAGATTCTCCAGTGCCCAGGAAACCAGAGAATTCTCCCTCTGTCCTCTATGTGCCAGGTAAGGCTTTTACATCTGTGCAGATCCACATGGAGATGCTTAAAGGGACATGAAGTGTTGCTGGATTTTACTAGGAATATAATAGAACTATTAATCTATTTACTTGTATGCACTTTTTTAAGAAGTGCCTATATTCTCCATTTCTGCATTAAATCATACAATTTGTACTTGTTTGGTGTGCCCTCTGTAGCTCATGCAGCTCATCAATACATAGTGTGTTTCAGATTAGCCTGTCAGTGATCTCTCGCAAGCAGCATGTTACATATTAGGTTGCTACTGATTAGCTACTATGAGACAAGACAACCCCTGTACTTAGAAGTACACTGTCTTCGTGAGTTGCAAAGGGGGGAAACCACTTAGGAGCTATTTGTAAGATTTTACTCAGAAAAATATGAGCATTTAAGCTCTTCATAATAAAATTAAATACACAAAAATAAAGAGATACACATATGCCTAGTGAAATCCAGAAACCTTCCATGTCCCCATAACTAAAAAGCCAGTGTGTTGCAATGATGCAAAGGAAAATAGCCTTTGTATAGATAATGGAATAAGACTGAAATAGACACAACACTCATTCCCTCTCATTGATCCAGAAGCAGGCCCCTTGCATCATTCACTTCAATTACCGCTTTCCAGCAATGTAAATTCACCTCTCACACAAACAACATCCACCAATGTATGTGGATCTCTCCTGCTTCCTACAGAGGCATGAACATATGTTTTCAAATTTAAGAACTTGATGTGCAACTTGTTGTTGTTTTTTTTTTTTTCATTGGGCTGTGATCTTTTAACCTGTGTTAACTAAAATATTTTTGGAGAAAATCTGATTTTTTTAAGACTCTGTCTATAAATAGAGGAATCGTGGAATCGATGATCAATGACGTCATGTTAGCTTTGTTAGATAATTAGATCTGTTGAAATTGACACCATACACCTCCTACTTCACCGGTGATGCATGCAGCTTGTTTGCAAAGCATTACTCTACATATCTGTACACACTGTCCAATCCATGGTTTCTGGCCTATTTGAGACATATACTGTAGGTGTACTCCGAGTGGGTTTCTCTTTATTTTTTAGGATGACATTTCATATTCTGTACCAAATTTTAGAACTAATTTTCTATAAATTATAGTAAATTAGTATCCTGTTAGTATCTTCTCCCCTTCTGGATCGCTACATTGTTGTGGTGAAGCGGCTTGTTTGCTTTAATGACGCTGTGAGCAATACCTTGTAAGGTCACCCAAGATGGGCAGGTCATAGCAAACAAGTCGGACAAATCATGGTCCAATGGAGAAGGAACTGGCAACCCACTCCAGTATCTTTGCCATGAAAATCTTATGGATAAGCACAAACAGAACACAGACAGATACACCTGTCATGCTGCGTCCATATGGTCACCAGGAGTCGGACATGATTAAATGACTAAACCTCATCATAATATCTTTTACAGATGACCAGCGAAAAACACACACTCATTTTGGATTAAAATGTTCTTTTCCCACTTTCTGTCAGGTCACTTGGGCCAACAGTTAAATTCTGATCTAATTGCTTGAGTCCAGCAGTACAAGTCTTGATATCTCCACCAGTTAACATACACTTTACCAATAGATGTGTTATTCCAGGGATTTTCTATAATAAAATCGCAGTGAATTTTCACTACAGGTAATTAGAGGCTGGAGAAGTTTATTAATAGCTATGGAGCTAAAACTGCCTTTTAAATATAACAAAACATCAATATATATCGATGGGCTTACATCAGTCTTATTTTTGGGCTGTGTGCTTCCATTGCTGAGTCATCATCATCATCATGGTACCTTGCTGAGCCAGCTTATCCTATAACCGTTTCATTGCCTCTGCCGCAGTGTGATTAAATACCAATACCAAAACATGACCCCCCCCCCCCCCCAGTTATATAAGCTACGAGTATAAAACTATTTGTCCTTGGGGACCATTTAGTAGGATATTTTGTCCTTTCTGGATTATGAGTCTTCAATGCCCATTTCTTTCTCATTCTATCCATTTTAGAATCTATTAGCCAGCTTTGAGGCATTGACTAGTGAGTCTTCCAGATAGGAGGAGCCTTCAAAGCTCATAGGTCGGCTCTTTCACTATCACTATATATGTGCCACAATAGATTGTGATTGGACAGATGTTTGGTACTTCATCTTACCATATTGGTTTTAGAGCAGGGGGATTTTTTATAAATTAAGGATGGTTTATAAAGTATTCTTGGAAGTTATATGTGTAAAAATTAATGTCAAGCGCACATGAAATACATTTATCTAAAAAAAAAAAAAACTTAAATTTAGCAGATCTGCTTGTGTCATGGGTGCTGTCTTGAGATGTAAGGACTCAGTGGGAAACCACAATTGCCTTGTAGTGAAACGTTATTTTCTCGACTTAATTTGTAAAGCAGAAATGCACAGGTAGCATTATGGTGCCAAGGCATTGTTGTAAATTTTATGCCACTTCTTCCTGGTGCTCAATACTAGTTCAGTAAGATATACACAAAAAAGGGAAACTTTATTAATTCATAATCTAAAAAAATACCCAAAACATCCCCAAGTGCACTAGGATGGTATAGGTAGAGACAGACTTGTGATCCTCAATGGGATGCCCCAAATCAAGAGCAGTTTCTCTGCATATAAGCAGCTTTTTCAAATGTAATCTTATTATGACTGGCTGCAGCGTCTACAAGGCAATGTTGTGCTGCAAAAAGAGATAGTTTGAAAGTACTGGTAATAATAAGTACTTTATCAGTTAAATGATATTTTAATAAAACTTTTCTTAATTTACATTGAAATTATTTTATTTTTTTTGACCTGTCAATCCTTCTGATCCACCCACAATAAGATAACACTCTCCGGTGTCAGTCCAGGCTTGTTAAGAAACCAATGCCCCAGTAAAGAATAAATGCATACAATAGTTATTATATTAAAGCTTGAATTATTTTTTTATATTGTACACAATACCAAGGTGGGTTCTAGAAAACCGCATACTGCACACATAAATACATTGTCCTTAAAGGACAACTGTGTATTTTTTAAATATTTAATTTTTATTCCATGTGACTCTATTTGCAGCTCTGATTCAGATATTACCCCTCCCCCCCACTTTCTATTTCCAAAGGAGGCAAATTGAGCAAAAGCTCCTGTTTCAATATCCACATGTTATCTAAAATTAG
>CM050168.1:220955975-220968475 GCA_027410445.1 Discoglossus pictus | reverse complement strand
GAATGGTGAAATGTAGCTGGTTGGAATTATTCTGCTATTTAATGACATTGTAACAAAATGTTCTAGTTACTCAACTGATCTTTCGATCGTTACAGTATTCTTGAGTTTGTCTAATTTGGGAAGATATTTCTGACTCAGTATTTTCTATTAAATTATATGTTTGTATCACCATAATATGATGGTTATGGCAACATGATAATAAAGAGAGTATTTACTATACTTTTCATTATCCATAAGAAAACAATATGGTGGGTGGAAATGCTACATTACAATGTCAGAACCACCTCGCTGTCATTCACTCCACTGGCTTCCCATAATCTCCAGAATAAAATTTTAAATCATCATCCTAATGTATAGAGCCCTCAACAATAATGCACCGCCTTATATCTCTGCTCTTATCTCAAAATACTCCCCCACCCCCTCTTCACTCTGCTAATGACCTTCTTCTTTCCTCCTCCTCTCACTCCTGCCTTCAGGACTTTTCTCATGCTGCCCCTATTCTCTGGAACTCCTTGCCTCGCTCCACTAGACTATACTCCTGCTTCAAATCCTTCAAAACCTCACTAAACATGCATCTGTTTAATGAAGATTATCACCTTCAGCCTTAATAAGCCCAATGTATCTTTCACCCTCCTGTATCGCACCCAAACCCTTTAGATTGTAGGTCTTTTAATCTTATACAATGCTTGAGAAAGCCCTTTATATGCAAGTTTCTAAGCTCAAAGACATGGCCCTCTGTTTGTTTAAATGATATTGAAATTGTTTTTGCCTTGTACTCGTCCTATGTATGGAGCTGTGGAATATGTTGGTGCATTATAAATCACATATATAGTTGTGAGCAGGCGAGCTTGCTTAAGCCGTTGCTCACGCTAGCGGGCTCGCGTAGCGAGCCCGCGGCCCTCGCGAAGCGAGGGTCGCAGTTGCTGGCAAGGAGCGCCGCAGGCGCTCCTTGCCAGCAACTGCAGCCCTCGCGAAGAGGGCTGCAGCCCTCGCAGCAACTGCAGCCCTCGCGCTCCTTGACAGCATTTGCGGCCTTTGCGAAGAGAGGGAGCTGTGCGTGCACGCCCCTGGAGAGAGGGAACTGTGCGTGCACGCCCCTGGAGAGAGGGAACTGTGCGTGCACGCCCCTGGAGAGAGGGAGCTGTGCATGCACGCTGCTGGAGAGAGGGAGCAGAACTCCATGCCCCATTAGACCCATCAGACTACTTACATTCATTGGAGCATTTCAATTTACCTCCGCCATGTCTCCCCTGCCTGCACATTTTCTGCAGAGGCAGGGAGTTTCAGAATTACGTCACATGCATGCAAAGTCATTCAGGAAGTCCCTGCCTCTGCAGAAAAACGTACAGGCAGGAGATGCATAGTGGTGGATAATTGAACAGCTTCGATGAATGTAAGTAGTCTGATGGGTCTGACTGATAGTGACAGATCTGACTGATCGGGACCATGAAGGCTTAGCCTGGGGGGACATGAAGGCTTAGCCTGGGGGGACATGAAGGCTTAGCCTGGGGGGACATGGCATCATGGGCTGGAGGCCATAAACTAATAAAAAAAAATACATATATACAACAAAATGTGCACTGGGACATTATTTATTTATATATATATATATATATATATATATATATATAGATATATATAGATATAGATAGATATATTTATATATATATATATATATATATATATACTGTATATATTATAAATATATTATAGATTTTATACACACTTATATTATACAGATTATAAGTATATAATATATTATATGTATTGTGTGTGTGTGTGTGAGGTGTGTGTGTAATGTGCAGTGTGTATATATATATATATAATGATGTATTGTGTGTGTGTGTGTGTAATGTGCAGAGTGTATACATATATATATATATAATGATGTATTGTGTGTGTGTGTGTGAGGTGTGTGTGTAATGTGCAGTGTGTATACATATATATATATAATGATGTATTGTGTGTGTGTGTGAGGTGTGTGTGTAATGTGCAGTGTGTATACATATATATATATATAATGATGTATTGTGTGTGTGTGTGTGAGGTGTGTGTGTAATGTGCAGTGTGTATACATATATATATATAATGATGTATTGTGTGTGTGTGTGAGGTGTGTGTGTGTAATGTGCAGTGTGTATACATATATATATATATAATGATGTATTGTGTGTGTGTGTGTGAGGTGTGTGTGTAATGTGCAGTGTGTATACATATATATATATAATGATGTATTGTGTGTGTGTGTGTAATGTGCAGTGTGTATACATATATATATAATGATGTATTGTGTGTGTGTGTGTGAGGTGTGTGTGTAATGTGCAGTGTGTATACATATATATATATAATGATGTATTGTGTGTGTGTGTGTGAGGTGTGTGTGTAATGTGCAGTGTGTATACATATATATATATATATAATGATGTATTGTGTGTGTGTGTGAGGTGTGTGTGTAATGTGCAGTGTGTATACATATATATATATATAATGATGTATTGTGTGTGTGTGTAATGTGCAGTGTGTATACATATATATATATATAATGATGTATTGTGTGTGTGTGTGAGGTGTGTGTGTAATGTGCAGTGTGTATACATATCACATATATAGTTGTGAGCGTACGAGTTGTTGCTAACGCTGCGGGCTCGCGTAGCGAGCCGAGGCCCTCGCGTAGCGAGGGCACTGCCCGAGGGTCTCAGTTGCTGCAAGGAGCGCCTTCGGCGCTCCTTGCCAGCAACTGAGGACCTCGCAAACTTAACGTCGCAACCCAAACAGTACGACACACACATTACGACACTCGCAAACAACATACGACACACGTTCACACACATTACGGACTCGCAACACTCGGACGCAACTCGCGAACATTACAAAATGTCAAACACAATACATACACACACCACATACATAAAAAACTTACCTACACCAAGAGGGAGCATCCAGCACCTCAAAAATAGAACTTACACCTCGATTTTACTTCAAATAAAACAGTTTAGAGACTAAAAAAAAAACGAAGCGAGAGAAAAAATGGCCGCCGAACAAAACGAAAACGAGGCTACAGCACTCTAAACTCGCAAAACACTACAAGAAACTCGCAAAACACCACAAAACACCTACGGATATTCCGATACAAACGTATAACACACATTACTCGCCATTTCTCGCCAATGCGGAAGTACACGACTACGCTAACGGTTTGGTCTCGCGCACGCACAGTGTTACACTGCACACATTCAGCACGCTTACACAGCAGATCCACACCACTAATGCTGCAGCAACATCAAAACACATTCACAGCTCTTCCACACAATGCTTTAAAATAGGTAAAGTATATTCATTTATTAATGTATTATATATTTCATTATTACACACTAAACAGCATTAGCTACCTTACAATTTCATTGCCGTCATTTTTTGACGGGCAATTCGCTAGTAAAGTATAATAATAATTACAGATTGAATAGTCGATACAGGGATTGATATCCTAGTAAGTGGTAGGAGATATATTTGTACGAGAAACCCAATATACATCAGAGAGAGAAGTTATCCAAGTCATTTATTATCAGTTTCAATGTCTGTATTATTGTAATGTCCATTACAACAACACTTTATTAAAGGTCTCTTTTGTTATTTTATTTTTTAATATATGATATTTTGGATAACTGAAAATAGGCAAATTGATTTTAGAAGGCAAAAGAAAATCACAGCCTTCACACGTTTTACTTGTATGCAATTATTCTTTACGGTTTGGCTCTATTATTGTCTTAGTTAATTATGTTTTGTTTTGTTAGGAGGGTGTGTCCCTGTAAGATAATGATCATTACATTAGTTCTGTTGAAAGCAAATCCAGTTTTAAATATCCCTTTCCAGTTTAACTTTATAAGTCTCATCCCATCTTTGAGAGCAGAGTAACAGAAATGGTAAAATTAAAGTTTTTTTTAAACAAAATATAATATCCTGGTAACAGTCAAATAAATCAATTCATTTAAAAATTGCTAGTGAGAGGTAGTCAATGACAAGTGCGTTCATAATAAATCTCAATATATCTCCAATCAAAATGGAAACAATTACAGTTGCAAGCAAAAGTATGTGAACCCTTTGGAATGATATAGATTTCTGCACAAATTGGTCATACAATGTGATCTGATCTTCATCTAAGTCACAACAATAGACAATCACAGTCTGCTTAAACTACTAACACACAAAGAATTAAATGTTACCACGTTGTTATTGAACACACCATGTAAACATTCACAGTGCAGGTGGAAAAAGTATGTGAACCCTTGGATTTAATAACTGGTTGAACCTCTTTTGGCAGCAATAACTTCAACCAAACGTTTCCTGTAGTTGCAGATCAGATGTGCACAACGGCCAGGAGTAATTATTGACCATTCCTCTTTACAGAACTGTTTCAGTTCAGCAATATTCTTGGGATGTCTGGTGTGAATCAATTCTTGAGGTCATGCCACAGCATCTCAATCAGGTTGAGGTCAGGACTCTGACTGGGCCACTTCAGAAGGCGTTTTTTCTTCTGTTTAACCCATTCTGTTGTTGATTTACTTCTATGCTTTGGGTTGTTGTCCTGTTGTAACACCCATCTTCTGTTGAGCTTCAGCTGGTGGAAAGATGGCCTTAAGTTCTCCTTCAAAATGTCTTGATAAACTTTGGAATTCATTTTTCCTTCAATGATAGCAATCCGTCCAGGCCCTGACGCAGCAAAGCAGCCCCAAACCATGATGCCCCCACCACCATACTTCACAGTTGGGATGAGGTTTTGATGTTGGTGTGCTGTGCCTCTTTTTCTCCACACATAGTGTTGTGTGTTTTTTCCAAACAACTCAACTTTGGTTTCATCTGTCCACAGAATATTTTGCCAGTTCTGCTGTGGAACATCCAGGTGCTCTTGTGCAAACTGTAAACGTGCAGCAATGTTTTGTTTGGACAGCAGTGGTATCCAATTTGTGCAGAAATCCATATCATTCCAAAGGGTTCACATACTTTTGCTTGCAACTGTGTGTATATATATATATATATATATATATATATATATATATATATATATATATATATATATAAAAATTAATATATAGTGGGAAAAAGAGCGATAGAAGCCCTCCACCATACAGTAAATAGTACTTATGTGCTCACATACCAAAAATAAACAGTAAATAGTACATCTGTGCTCACATTTGAATGTCTAAAACAAGTTAAAAAAACTGCTTCCAGCTCAGAATTCCAAGAAATACAGTTATTACACTGAATTCTGGGAAGCTGAGAAGGTACTGGCAAATGTGCCCACAAATGCCTCGCTCTTCAATCCATAGCCTATTTTAAACATGGCTTCTTTTAAGCTTATGCCTGCTGCATTACACAGCTTTATGCAAAGCCAAGTGGATTGGAGAGCGAGGCATCTGTGGGCACATTTGCATGTCCCTGCTCAGTTTCCCAGAATTTCTTGGAATTTTGAGCTGAAAACTAATTTATCACCTTTTATATGCTGTAGAATATACTTTCTAAAACAAGTTAAAAAAACAGAGGCGATATTATTTCTTATTATTACTAAAGCAATTTTGTCTATTTTGAAGTGAAGTTCTTCAGAACAATATAATTTGAAGTAATTTCCAGGGTTTTTTATGAGTTGCACACTGTTGGATGTTTAACCACAATCAGTGGCTGTTACTAGACATGAGTCCAGCTTTGTGTTCTGATCATAGCAGTGGTTTTGCATGTACTTGAGTTTTCTCTAATGATGCTGACACTCGGTTAACCATAACCGCAGCACTAATGAAACTGACAGAACCATTAACACATGGTAATTTATAATAGCTTTAGATATATATATATATATATATATATATATATATATATATATATATATATATATATATATGTGTATGTATATATGCTCTAAGCTTAACATAGATGTATAATGTTCTTTAGCTTTATACTTTTGCAAAAGTCTTTATCTCTTCATACACCAAAATGATAAGCCAGCCCAGTTTTAAAGGATCAATGTAAAATGAAAGAAATCAAAATCAATAAATAAATATATATATATATATATATATATATATATATATATATATATATATATATATATATTGATGCCTGTGCTGAACCCTTGAGGCATCCATGATATATTGGGGAAAATTGTGTGTGAGAGTTTACATTTCTGAAGATCAATGCTTGCATTTCCTGATGCAACCAGAAAGCCTTTTGGACCAGTGAGGGGAAGGGATTGGGTTTCAATTTCAGTCGGATCCATTTATCTAACAAAGCATTCTATCCTCTTCCTTCCTACCCCACTAACTCCCTTCACTGGTAGATAAAAATCCACACACTCATGATCCAGCTGTCAGGTAGTGATGTACAGTGGAACCTCCATATTTGTCTGTCCCTATATTCCTCAAATTCAATATCACATATATAGTTGTGAGCAGGCGAGCTTGCTTAAGCCGTTGCTCACGCTAGCGGGCTCGCATAGCGAGCCCGCGGCCCTCGCGAAGCGAGGGTCGCAGTTGCTGGCAAGGAGCGCCGCAGGCGCTCCTTGCCAGCAACTGCAGCCCTCGCGAAGAGGGCTGCAGCCCTCGCAGCAACTGCAGCCCTCGCGCTCCTTGACAGCATTTGCGGCCTTTGCGAAGAGAGGGAGCTGTGCGTGCACGCCCCTGGAGAGAGGGAACTGTGCGTGCACGCCCCTGGAGAGAGGGAACTGTGCGTGCACGCCCCTGGAGAGAGGGAGCTGTGCATGCACGCTGCTGGAGAGAGGGAGCAGAACTCCATGCCCCATTAGACCCATCAGACTACTTACATTCATTGGAGCATTTCAATTCACCTCCGCCATGTCTCCCCTGCCTGCACATTTTCTGCAGAGGCAGGGAGTTTCAGAATTACGTCACATGCATGCAAAGTCATTCAGGAAGTCCCTGCCTCTGCAGAAAAACGTACAGGCAGGAGATGCATAGTGGTGGATAATTGAACAGCTTCGATGAATGTAAGTAGTCTGATGGGTCTGACTGATGATGTATTGTGTGTGTGTGTGAGGTGTGTGTGTAATGTGCAGTGTGTATACATATATATATATATAATGATGTATTGTGTGTGTGTGTGAGGTGTGTGTGTAATGTGCAGTGTGTATACATATATATATATATATATATAATGATGTATTGTGTGTGTGTAATGTGCAGAGTGTATACATATATATATAATGATGTATTGTGTGTGTGTGAGGTGTGTGTGTAATGTGCAGTGTGTATACATATATATATATATATAATGATGTATTGTGTGTGAGGTGTGTGTGTGTAATGTGCAGTGTGTATACATATATATATATATATATATAATGATGTATTGTGTGTGTGTAATGTGCAGTGTGTATACATATATATATATATATATAATGATGTATTGTGTGTGTGTAATGTGCAGTGTGTATACATATATATATATATATAATGATGTATTGTGTGTGTGTAATGTGCAGTGTGTATACATATATATATATATAATGATGTATTGTGTGTGTGTGTGTAATGTGCAGTGTGTATACATATATATATATATATATATATATATATATATATATAATGATGTGTTGTGTGTGTGTAATGTGCAGTGTGTATACATATATATATATATATATATATAATGATGTATTGTGTGTAATGTGCAGAGTGTATACATATATATATATATATATATAATGATGTGTTGTGTGTGTGTAATGTGCAGTGTGTATACATATATATATATATATATATATATATATATATATATATCACATATATAGTTGTGAGCGTACGAGTTGTTGCTAACGCTGCGGGCTCGCGTAGCGAGCTGCGGCCCTCGCGTAGCGAGGGCACTGGCCGAGGGTCTCAGTTGCTGGCAAGGAGCGCCAAAGGCGCTCCTTGACAGCAACTGAGACCCTCGGGCAGTGCCCTCGCGAAGCGAGGGCACTGGCCGAGGGTCTCAGTTGCTGGCATGGAGCGCCGAAGGCGCTCCTTGCCAGCAACTGAGGACCCTCGCGAAGCGAGGGCCTCAGTTGCTGGCATGGAGCGCCGTAGGCGCTCCATGCCAGCACCTGAGGACCTCGCAAAGCGAGGGCCGCAGTTGCTGCCATGGAGCGCCGAAGGCGCTCCATGCCAGCAACTGCGACCCTCGCAAACTTCACGTCGCAACCCAAACACTACGACACACACATTACGACACTCGCAAACAACATACGACACACGTTCACACACATTACGGACTCGCAACACTCGGACGCAACTCGCGAACATTACAAAATGTAAAACACAATACATACACACACCACATACATAAAAAACTTACCTACACCAAGAGGGAGCACCCAGCACCTCAAAAATATAACTTACACCTCGATTTTAATCGAAATAAAACAGTTTAGAGACTAAAAAAAAAATCGAAGCGAGAGAAAAAATGGCCGCCGAACAAAACGAAAACGAGGCTACAGCACTCTAAACTCGCAAAACACCACAAGAAACTCGCAAAACACCACAAAACACCTACGGATATTCCGATACAGACGTATACCACACATTACTCGCCATTTTACGCCAATGCGGAAGTACACGACAACGGTTTGGGCTCGCGCACGCACAGTGTTACACTGCACACATTCAGCACGCTTACACAGCAGATCCACACCACTAATGCTGCAGCAACATCAAAACACATTCACAGCTCTTCCACACAATGCTTTAAAATAGGTAAAGTATATTCATTTATTAATCTATTATATATTTCATTATTACACACTAAACAGCATTAGCTACCTTACAATTTCATTGCCGTCATTTTTTGACGGGCAATTCGCTAGTTCATTATATTTTTGAATGTAATAAATGAAAATGTAATAAACAAAAACAACCAAAAAAAAGCAGTGAGAGCCACAATTGTGATGGAAAAAATAGATCATTGTTAAGACTGAAAATGGAACACGTATTTGTGGCTTAGCATTAGAAATTAACATGCCAAGCACTATGATAAGCAGCATAATTAAATATAAAGAATCAATTAAAGTGTCTGGTATGGAAAGAGGTGCAGAAATTCTCCCTGCTAATAGATCACAAACATGTGATTACATGGAAAATCTTTTATTAGTATGGATTACTGAAAAACAAATGGCTGGTGATCATATTTCAGAATCTATCATCTGCGAAAAAGCGAAGCAGTTATATGATGACCTGCAACAAAAGATCCCAGGGACCAGTGGTGATCTCATGGAAAGTAGGGGCCAGGTCAAAAAATGTAAAAGGCCAACGAGCCATCATAGTGTAGTTAGGCACGGAGAGGCTTCAAACTCACATGCAGAAGGTGGTAAAAGGTTTGGTAAATATTTCAAAAATGATGTTGACACTGAGGGATTCATTGTGATGAGATGGGACTTTTCTGGGAAAAATGCCTAGAAGAACCTATAACATAAAAGAGGAAAAAGCACTGCCCGTAGTTAATCAAAATATAAGACATATATAAAACAGACAACATTGGAAAAGTTATTTGCTAAATTGAGTGCTAGAGACATTGGTCATGACTCCCCTTCTAAACAATAGGTCCTTTGCTCATCTTTAGCTTCTGCCATCATAGCTCTTCCGTAAAGGGAAAGTTCAGGTTAAATTTGTATTTATTTATGTATCAGATTCTGGACTGGGAACGGATTATTCCAATTTTAGGAAACCATACCCAACACTTTTGGGGGCAATTTTAATTGTACAATACTTACATTGGTCCTTTCCTGGTATGAGTACTCCAGCACACCGCCAGCACAGGCGAAAGCATTGAGCATCGGCTAGTTGGCACTGCCAAGATTTTGCTGCCGATGTCATAGCTTTAGGGTAATGGTTTAAGCTTGGAAATTGTGTACAATCTCAGCCGCACTTCCAAACTGTGTACAGTTTCGGCAGCGCCATCTAGCAACTCCTTGCTGTAATTGCTTCTGCCTCTGCAGGAATACTCATACGCTCTTTAAAACGTGTTTCAATGGATACTCGATTGCTTCTTTTCTAAATGTCCTTAAACACAATCTGTAAAGAATTTCAAAACCAGATAACTTCTGTTCCATGATCCCCCGATTTGGCCAAATCATCCCTCATCAGTGAGATGCCACTCATCTTGGAGGAGTGCGTTGTAAGTGAATAGTGCATTTGTTAGACCAGAGATAATATATGGATATAATTTGTTTTTATATATAGAAACTAAGTGATTCTACTGTATGGAACTGCATAGATCTGCAGAGAAGCTGACCATTATGTGTAATTCACATAATCATCTTGAATTTCACATTGTGATTATGTTTGTTATACGGATGAGTGATTGCGTGGTAAAGCCGCCATTCTGTCTGACCACTGTCCTGGGACTCCTTTTCTATAGAGGCGGGAGGGCGAGAGAGGAGGCAGTGTGGTGTGGGGGAGGGCAAGAGAGGAGGCAGGAAAAAAAAAAAAAAAGAAACGATATTATACTTATACCTAAATCTCTTGAATTTGCTAGCAGTTGATTTTCAGAGTTAACAACCCTAGCAATCACTGCTAAAATAAGCTTAACAATAATTTGTTTTGGCCGGTAATGCACTGTACCAATCCGTGATGGCAGTCTGTGCAGAAGGGAATCATGGGATATGTAGTTCCCTGCACAAGGAAGTAAGGAGGAGCTCAGACATTGCTGTTTGGATCTCCTCTTTGTGCTGCTGTTGGCTTGAAGGCTAGTATAGGGTAAAATCTGTACACAAATGCAGTGTTTGGGTATTGGTAGTTACCCTGTGCCTATATAAGCACCTCTGGGTGTGTGGAAAATACATTTTATTTTTAGATAACCTCCGTGTTATGTGTGTTTCAGATATAAACCGCATGTGTTGGATTAGAGAAAGGGAAAAACAGAGAAACTTAGATATACCTTTAATAATATCTTTGCTTTTTTTGTCTTGTAACTAGCACTGTAAAAAAGTAAAAGTGCACAGAAAAGTGTAATTTGTGTACACAAACATATACTGTATATGCAATAGAGGCACCTATAAAAAAAAGTATTTGGGTAATTTGTCCTAAAGTAAAGTCTTTTAGAGATATCATATGTTATTGCATATGCCCCATACAATAATATAGGAATGAAGAAGTATATACAACATCCCCAGCCTTGACTGCAACTGGAATAAAAGCTGTTCCACATGAGAAGTTTGACCTGAGGTTGGTGAGCATGGCAGAGCGGGCAGCATGGCAGCAGAAGCTTGTCCGCTATACCCGGTCTGCTTTGTATGCAGACTCATGTCTTGCCTGTTTAGTAGAGCAAGAAAACAAAAAGCAAAACTAGGTCAGGGACAGAGAAAGAGGGTGAGCTGCTGATCTGTGTAACCAGGAACAAATCCAGAGCTCCCATAGGTATACTCCTTACAGGTCTGGAGGATTGCGCAGCCACGCCGTAGCTCCAGGACTTGTGATAACATTGATAGTGTGTCATCTCAAGTGCTAAAGATGCCCAGAAGTCATTACACTGCAGGCCTTTGTAATTTCAAGGAAGTCATTTGCATTGCTGGATTGTGCATCTTGGAAAAGCCAAGAATTGTAACCGCTGTCATTTTAACCGGGACTCACATTTGTCTAATATTTTTGTGAAGGAAACCCAAGTGCTTCAGAGATTAAAACAATTAATTGATTTGCTTTAATGTGAATCATTTAATAATCAACATCTACACAAAAGTAGTTTAATCTTAAATGGCCACTGTAGTTTGGGAAAATGTTATCTTCTTGTGAAGTATGTAACAAACGATCACTATTCGCAGCTTTGAAAAAAAGAACATAAAAGCAGTTTTATAGAAAAACATATACAGTAGACTCTGTTATCCGGCACCCACAGGGATTGGTAGATGTAGTTTCTGGTGCTTGAGAGTTACATATAAAAGAGTCCTAGATTTGCTGTACATAGGATGCTGTGCTAAGTATATTTGTCAGTGAGGGGTGTTCTAGCAGCAGCAGCTTTCACTCCTCACTTACACACAGGTACGTTTGGCTGGAGGGTGCGGTGCTAAACCTGGGGAATGTAACGCCAACACTGCACTGTCTCAGTCACTCATGCCTGTCTGCTTCCAGGTAAAAATGAATTGCAGAGACGTACAGTGGATGACATCTAGGTGCCTGAAAGCATTTTGTGGCATGACATCCTGGCTCCCGGCATTTGTTGAGTCTTGTTCATTTTTTTATTTTTTATTTAAAGTACAAGATTACATTTTTTTCTGGTTGCTTGAGTTCTGGTTAACAGAGTCTACTGTATTTAGCGGACTCTGTACTCTGTGTTATGGGGGTTTCCATATTGTACTTCTAGTCTGTTTACAGCTTGATAGAGAGGGGTATCCTGCAGGGGCTTACTTTTCCATAGAGTTCTGATGTCAAGTATACTACTTGCATAACTAAACAGAGATCTTATCTGCATCCATGGCTGCTCCCACTTCTATCAGGTGCCTGCTTCAGCTGAGGGTTGTGGTAAAAGGGACA